>JAUMJJ010001077.1:0-32500 GCA_033556795.1 Tapera naevia | reverse complement strand
GGGGGAGGAACTGGGAGAGGAACTGGGAGAGGAACTGGGGGAGGAACTGGGGAGGAACTGGGGAGGAACTGGGGGAGGAACTGGGGGAGGAACTGGGAGAGGAACTGGGAGAGGAACTGGGGAGGAACTGGGGGAGGAACTGGGGGAGGAACTGGGAGAGGAACTGGGGGAGGAACTGGGGGAGGAACTGGGGGAGGAACTGGGAGAGAAACTGGGGGAGGAACTGGGGGAGGAACTGGGGGAGGAACTGGGAGAGGAACTGGGAGAGGAACTGGGGGAGGAACTGGGGAGGAACTGGGGGAGGAACTGGGGGAGGAACTGGGGGAGGAACTGGGGAGGAACTGGGGGAGGAACTGGGGGAGGAACTGGGAGAGGAACTGGGAGAGGAACTGGGGGAGGAACTGGGGGAGGAACTGGGGAGGAACTGGGGGAGGAACTGGGGGAGGAACTGGGGGAGGAACTGGGAGAGGAACTGGGAGAGGAACTGGGGAGGAACTGGGGGAGGAACTGGGGGAGGAACTGGGGGAGGAACTGGGAGAGGAACTGGGGGAGGAACTGGGGAGGAACTGGGAGAGGAACTGGGGGAGGAACTGGGGGAGGAACTGGGGGAGGAACTGGGAGAGGAACTGGGGGAGGAACTGGGGGAGGAACTGGGGGAGGAACTGGGGGAGGAACTGGGGAGGAACTGGGAGAGGAACTGGGACAGGAACTGGGAGAGGAAGTGGGGGAGGAAGTGGGGGAGGAACTGGGGGAGGAACTGGGGAGGAACTGGGAGAGGAACTGGGAGAGGAACTGGGAGGGGAACTGGGAGAGGAACTGGGGGAGGAACTGGGGGAGGAACTGGGGGAGGAACAGGGGGAGGAACTGGGAGAGGAACTGGGGGAGGAACTGGGGGAGGAACTGGAGAGGAACTGGGAGAGGAACTGGGAGAGGAACTGGGGAGGAACTGGGGAGGAACTGGGAGAGGAACTGGGGGAGGAACTGGGGGAGGAACTGGGGGAGGAACTGGAGAGGAACTGGGGGAGGAACTGGGAGAGGAACTGGGGGAGGAACTGGGGGAGGAACTGGGGAGGAACTGGGGGAGGAACTGGGAGAGGAACTGGGGGAGGAACTGGGGGAGGAACTGGGGGAGGAACTGGGGAGGAACTGGATGAGACACTGGGAGAGGAACTGGGGAGGAAGTGGGGGAGGAAGTGGGGAGGAACTGGGGGAGGAAGTGGGGGAGGAAGTGGGGAAGGAACTGGGAGAGGAACTGGGGGAGGAACTGGGGAGGAACTGGGGGAGGAACTGGAGAGGAACTGGGGGAGGAACTGGGGGAGGAACTGGGGATGAAGTGGAGAGGAACTGGGGGAGGAAGTGGGGGAGGAAGTGGGGGAGGAAGTGGGGGAGGAACTGGGGGAGGAAGTGGGGGAGGAAGTGGGGGAGGAAGTGGGGGAGGAACTGGAGAGGAACTGGGGAAGGAACTGGGAGAGGAACTGGGGGAGGAACTGGGGGAGGAACTGGGGGAGGAACTGGGGGAGGAACTGGGGAGGAACTGGGGGAGGAACTGGGGGAGGAAGTGGGGGAGGAAGTGGGGGAGGAACTGGAGAGGAAATGGGGGAGGAACTGGGAGAGGAACTGGGGGAGGAACTGGGGAGGAACTGGGAGAGGAACTGGGGAGGAACTGGGGGAGGAAATGGGAGAGGAAGTGGGGGAGGAACTGGGAGAGGAACTGGGGGAGGAACTGGGAGAGGAACTGGGGGAGGAACTGGGGGAGGAACTGGGGGAGGAACTGGGGGAGGAACTGGGGGAGGAAGTGGGGGAGGAACTGGGAGAGGAACTGGGGAGGAACTGGGGGAGGAAATGGGAGAGGAAGTGGGGGAGGAACTGGGAGAGGAACTGGGGGAGGAACTGGGAGAGGAACTGGGAGAGGAACTGGGGGAGGAACTGGGGAGGAACTGGGGGAGGAAATGGGAGAGGAAGTGGGGGAGGAACTGGGGAGGAACTGGGGGAGGAAATGGGAGAGGAAGTGGGGGAGGAACTGGGAGAGGAACTGGGGGAGGAACTGGGGGAGACACTGGGGGAGACACTGGGGGAGGAACTGGGGGAGGAGCTGGGGGAGGAGCTGGGGGAGGAGCTGGGGGAGGAACTGGGGAGGAACTGGGGAGGAACTGGGAGAGGAACTGGGAGAGGAACTGGGAGAGGAACTGGGAGAGGAACTGGGGAGGAACTGGGGAGGAACTGGGAGAGGAACTGGGAGAGGAACTGGGGAGGAACTGGGGAGGAACTGGAGAGGAACTGGGGGAGGAACTGGGGGAGGAACTGGGGGAGGAACTGGGGGAGGAACTGGGGAGGAACTGGATGAGACACTGGGAGAGGAACTGGGGAGGAAGTGGGGGAGGAAGTGGGGGAGGAACTGGGGATGAAGTGGAGAGGAACTGGGGGAGGAAGTGGGGGAGGAAGTGGGGGAGGAACTGGGGGAGGAACTGGGGGAGGAACTGGGGGAGGAACTGGGAGAGGAACTGGGGAGGAACTGGGGGAGGAACTGGGGGAGGAACTGGGGGAGGAAGTGGGAGAGGAAGTGGGAGAGGAACTGGGGAGGAACTGGGGGAGGAACTGGGGGAGGAACTGGGGGAGGAACTGGGGGAGGAACTGGAGAGGAACTGGAGAGGAACTGGGGAAGGAACTGGGGAAGGAACTGGGAGAGGAACTGGGGGAGGAACTGGGGAGGAACTGGGAGAGGAACTGGGAGAGGAACTGGGGGAGGAACTGGGGGAGGAACTGGGGGAGGAACTGGGGGAGGAACTGGGGAGGAACTGGAGGAGGAACTGGGGGAGGAACTGGGGGAGGAACTGGGGGAGGAACTGGGGAGGAACTGGGGGAGGAACTGGGGGAGGAACTGGGGAGGAACTGGGGAGGAACTGGGGGAGGAACTGGGGGGGAACTGGGGGAGGAACTGGGGAGGAAATGGGAGAGGAACTGGGGGAGGAACTGGGGGAGGAAGTGGGGGAGGAACTGGGAGAGGAACTGGGGGAGGAACTGGGGGAGGAACTGGGGGAGGAACTGGGGGAGGAACTGGGGAGGAACTGGGGAGGAAGTGGGGGAGGAACTGGGGAGGAACTGGGGAGGAAGTGGGGGAGGAACTGGGGAGGAACTGGGGGAGGAACTGGGGGAGGAACTGGGGGAGGAACTGGGAGAGGAACTGGGGGAGGAACTGGGGGAGGAACTGGGGGAGGAACTGGGAGAGGAACTGGGGGAGGAACTGGGGAGGAACTGGGGGAGGAACTGGGGAGGAACTGGGGGAGGAACTGGGAGAGGAACTGGGGAGGAACTGGGAGAGGAACTGGGAGAGGAACTGGGGGAGGAACTGGGGGAGGAACTGGGGAGGAACTGGGGAGGAACTGGGGGAGGAACTGGGAGAGGAAATGGGGGAGGAACTGGGGGAGGAACTGGGGGAGGAACTGGGGGAGGAACTGGGGGAGGAACTGGGAGAGGAACTGGGGGAGGAACTGGGGGAGGAACTGGGAGAGGAACTGGGGGAGGAACTGGGGAGGAAATGGGGAGGAAATGGGGAGGAAATGGGGAGGAAATGGGGAGGAAATGGGGAGGAACTGGGAGAGGAACTGGGGGAGGAACTGGGGAGGAACTGGGGAGGAACTGGGGAGGAACTGGGAGAGGAACTGGGGAGGAACTGGGGGAGGAACTGGGAGAGGAACTGGGAGAGGAACTGGGGGAGGAACTGGGGAGGAACTGGGGAGGAACTGGGGGAGGAACTGGGGGAGGAACTGGGGGAGGAACTGGGGAGGAACTGGGGAGGAACTGGGGGAGGAACTGGGGAGGAACTGGGGGAGGAACTGGGAGAGGAACTGGGGGAGGAAGTGGGGGAGGAACTGGGGAGGAACTGGGGGAGGAAGTGGGGGAGGAACTGGGGAGGAACTGGGGAGGAACTAGGGGAGGAACTGGGGGAGGAACTGGGAGAGGAACTGGGGGAGGAACTGGGAGAGAAACTGGGAGAGGAACTGGGGAGGAACTGGGGGAGGAACTGGGGGAGGAACTGGAGAGGAAATGGGGGGGGAACTGGGGGAGGAACTGGGGGAGGAACTGGGGAGGAACTGGGGGAGGAACTGGGGAGGAACTGGGGAGGAACTGGGTGAGGAACTGGGGGAGGAACTGGAGAGGAAATGGGGGAGGAACTGGAGAGGAACTGGAGAGGAACTGGGGAGGAACTGGGGAGGAACTGGGGAGGAACTGGGGAGGAACTGGGGGAGGTACTGGGGGAGGAACTGGGGGAGGAACTGGGAGAGGAACTGGGAGAGGAACTGGGGGAGGAACTGGGGAGGAACTGGGGAGGAACTGGGAGAGGAACTGGGGGAGGAACTGGGGGAGGAACTGGGGGAGGAACTGGGGGAGGAACTGGGAGAGGAACTGGGGGATGAACTGGGAGAGGAAGTGGGGGAGGAACTGGGGGAGGAAACGGGGGAGGAACTGGGGAGGAACTGGGGAGGAACTGGGGAGGAACTGGGGAGGAACTGGGGGAGGAACTGGGGTGAGGAACTGGGGGAGGAAACGGGGGAGGAACTGGGAGAGGAAGTGGGGGAGGAACTGGGGGAGGAAACGGGGGAGGAACTGGGGGAGGAACTGGGGAGGAACTGGGGAGGAACTGGGGGAGGAACTGGGGTGAGGAACTGGGGGAGGAACTGGGAGAGGAACTGGGGGAGAACCTGGAGGGGAACCTGGAGGAGAACCAGCTCTGGATGGAGAGGAGAGGTTGGGAAAGCCCAGCTCCCACCCCACGGTTGATATTGGGGTTGGGGTGGTCTCCAGGGGTCCCAATCTCCTGGGAAGGGGTCACCACTCCGTACCTGCTGCTTGAGGGTCTCTATCGTCGTGTGAGGGTGGACCCTGATGGTGATGTTGACCGAAGACACCGCGTCCTCCACGCCCACCTTCATGCTGGAGAAGACAGAGGGATGGCGTGAGGAGGAGGCTGTGGTGGCAGGGTGGGGAGGTCCCATCATCGCCCTTGGCAACCAGTCATGGTCCAGGTAGGATGGTCCCGGGGTTGGAAGGGACCTCCAAGAGCACGGAATGGGTTGGGTTGGAAAGGACCTCCAAGACCATGGAATGGGTTGGGTTGGAAGGGACCTCCAAGACCATGGAATGGGTTGGGTTGGAAGGGACCTCAAAGGCCATGGAATGGGTTGGGTTGGAAGGGACCTCAAAGGCCATGGAATGGGTTGGGTTGGAAGGGACCTCCAAGACCATGGAATGGGTTGGGTTGGAAGGGACCTCCAAGACCAAGGAATGGGTTGGGTTGGAAGGGACCTCCAAGACCATGGAATGGGTTGGGTTGGAAGGGACCTCCAAGGCCATGGAATGGGTTGGGTTGGAAGGGACCTCAAGGGCCATGGAATGGGTTGGGTTGGAAGGGACCTCAAGGGCCATGGAATGGGTTGGGTTGGAAGAGACCTCCAAGACCATGGAATGGGTTGGGTTGGAAGGGACCTCCAAGACCATGGAATGGGTTGGGTTGGAAGGGACCTCCAAGACCATGGAATGGGTTGGGTTGGAAGGGACCTCCAAGACCAAGGAATGGGTTGGGTTGGAAGGGTTCTTAAAGATGAGGACGGGTGAGCATGGAGGAGGACGAGGAGGATGGGGAGGACGGGTGAGGACGAGGACAAGCACAAGGACAAGCATGGATGAGGACAAGGACGAGGAGGACGAGCACGAGGAGAACGAGGACAAGCACAAGCACAGAGGAGGAGGAGGAGGACGAGCACGGGTGAGGACGAGGAGGACGAGGAGGACAAGGACGAGGACGGGTGAGGACGGGTGAGGACGAGGAGGACGAGGACGAGGAGGACGAGGAGGACGAGGACGGGTGAGGACAAGGACGGGTGAGGACAAGGAGGACGAGGAGGACGAGGACGGGTGAGGACGAGGACGGGTGAGGACGAGGACGAGGAGGACGAGGACGGGTGAGGACGAGGAGGACGAGGACGAAGACGGGTGAGGACGAGGACGGGTGAGGACGAGGACGGGTGAGGACGAGGACGGGTGAGGACGAGGACGAGGCGGACAAGGACGACGAGGAGGATGAGGACGAGGAGGACGAGGAGGACGAGGAGGAGGAGGAGGACGAGGAGGACGAGGAGGAGGAGGACGAGGACGGGTGAGGACGAGGAGGACGAGGATGGGTGACGACGAGGAGGACGAGGACAGGTGAGGACGAGGACGGGTGAGGACGGGTGACGACGAGGAGGACGAGGACGGGTGAGGACGAGGACAAGGACGGGTGAGGACGAGGAGGACGAGGATGAGGACAGGTGAGGACGAGGACGGGTGAGGACAAGGACGGGTGAGGACGAGGAGGACGAGGACGAGGATGGGTGAAGACGAGGACGAGGACGATGAGGACGATGAGGACGAGCACAGGTGAGGACGAGGAGGACGAGGACGAGGAGGACGAGGACGAGCACGGGTGAGGATGAGGAGGATGAGGACGAGCACGGGTGAGGATGAGGACGAGGAGGAGGAGGACAAGGATGAGGACGAGGACGGGTGAGGACGAGGAGGACGAGGACGAGCATGAGCACAAGGACAAGCATGGATGAGGACAAGGACGAGGATGAGGAGCACGAGGAGGAAGAGGACGAGCACAAGCACGGATGAGGACAAGGAGGACGAGGAGGAGCACGACCATGGAGAGGATGAGCACGAGGACAAGGATGAGGATGACCACGGAGAGGATGAGCACGAGGACAAGGACCAGGATGACCACAGAGAGGATGAGCACGAGGACAAGGACCAGGATGACCATGGAGAGGATGAGCACGAGGACAAGGACCAGGATGACCACGGAGAGGATGAGCACGAGGACAAGGACCAGGATGACCACGGAGAGGATGAGCACGAGGACAAGGACCAGGATGACCATGGAGAGGATGAGCACGAGGACAAGGACCAGGATGACCACGGAGAGGATGAGCAGAAGGACAAGGACCAGGATGACCACGGAGAGGATGAGCACGAGGACAAGGATGAGGATGACCATGGAGAGGATGAGCACGAGGACAAGGACCAGGATGACCATGGAGAGGATGAGCACGAGGACAAGGATGAGGATGACCACGGAGAGGATGAGCACGAGGACAAGGATGAGGATGACCACGGAGAGGATGAGCACGAGGACAAGGACCAGGATGACCATGGAGAGGATGAGCAGAAGGACAAGGACCAGGATGACCACGGAGAGGATGAGCACGAGGACAAGGATGAGGATGACCATGGAGAGGATGAGCACGAGGACAAGGACCAGGATGACCACGGAGAGGATGAGCACGAGGACAAGGACCAGGATGACCACGGAGAGGATGAGCACGAGGACAAGGATGAGGATGACCATGGAGAGGATGAGCACGAGGACAAGGATGAGGATGACCATGGAGAGGATGAGCACGAGGACAAGGACCAGGATGACCACGGAGAGGATGAGCACGAGGACAAGGACCAGGATGACCACGGAGAGGATGAGCACGAGGACAAGGATGAGGATGACCATGGAGAGGATGAGCACGAGGACAAGGACCAGGATGACCATGGAGAGGATGAGCACGAGGACAAGGACCAGGATGACCATGGAGAGGATGAGCACGAGGACAAGGATGAGGATGACCACGGAGAGGATGAGCACGAGGACAAGGACCAGGATGACCATGGAGAGGATGAGCACGAGGACAAGGACCAGGATGACCATGGAGAGGATGAGCACGAGGACAAGGATGAGGATGACCACGGAGAGGATGAGCACGAGGACAAGGACCAGGATGACCATGGAGAGGCTGAGCACGAGGACAAGGACCAGGATGACCATGGAGAGGATGAGCACGAGGACAAGGACCAGGATGACCACGGAGAGGATGGGCACGAGGACAAGGACCAGGATGACCATGGAGAGGATGGGCACGAGGACAAGGACCAGGATGACCACGGAGAGGATGAGCACGAGGACAAGGATGAGGATGACCACGGAGAGGATGAGCACGAGGACAAGGACCAGGATGACCATGGAGAGGATGGGCACGAGGACAAGGACCAGGATGACCATGGAGAGGATGAGCACGAGGACAAGGACCAGGATGACCACGCAGAGGATGAGCACGAGGACAAGGACCAGGATGACCATGGAGAGGATGAGCACGAGGACAAGGATGAGGATGACCACGCAGAGGATGAGCACGAGGACAAGGACCAGGATGACCATGGAGAGGATGAGCACGAGGACAAGGACCAGGATGACCATGGAGAGGCCGAACCCTGCAGGGCCACCAGGAGCACCAAAGAGACCCTCTGGGGCCACCAGGAGCACCAAGGGGACCCTCTGGGAGCACCCAGGGAACCCTCCAGGGCCACCAAGAGCACGAAAGGGATGCTCTGGGGTCACCAGGAGCACCAAGGGGACCCTCTGAGGCCACCAAGAGCACCAAAGGGGACCCTCTGAGGCCACCAGGAGCACCAAAGAGACCCTCTGGGGCCATCAGGAGCACCAAGAGGACCCTCTGAGGCCACCAAGAGCACCCAGGGGACCCTCTGAGGCCACCAAGAGCACCCAGGGGGACCCTGCAGGGCCGTCGGTGCCGTGGTTTAGACGAGGAGCGGGCGTTGAGCGTTGGGTCAGAGGTTGGACCCGATGACCTCCAAGGTGTCTCCCAACCGCGTGACGCCGCGAAGAAGGAGGTCCCATCCCCATCCCCATCCCCACCCCACCCCACCCCTGGGAGAAGCCCACCTGATGGAACCCGTGGGGTAGTTGGATTCCCTCCAGAGGACGCGCAGCGCGGCGTGGCGGCGCGCCAGGGCGACGGCGCAACGCGCGGCCGCCTCTTCGTCCCCGCGCTCGACCGCTTCGGCGAGACGCAACGTCAGGTCCTCTGCGGGACGGGAGGAGAAAGGGTTAAAGAAGGACCCCTGGGATGGGGAGCAACCAGGAGAATGTCTTAGGCCACCAGGAGCACCCAAGGGGACCATCTGGGGCCACCAGGAGCACCCAGGGGACCCTCTGGGGCCACCAGGAGCACCCAGGGGACCCTCCAGGACCACCAGGAGCACCAAGGAGACCATCTGGGGCCACCAGGAGCACCCAGGGGACCATCTGGGGCCACCAGGAGCACCAAGGGGACCCTCTGGGGCCACCAGGAGCACCCAGGGGGACCCTCTGGGGCCACCAGGAGCACCCAGGGGGACCCTCTGGGACCACCAGGAGCACCCAGGGGACCCTCTGGGGCCACAAAGAGCACCAAGGGGACCATCTGGGGCCACAAAGAGCACCAAGGGGACCCTCTGGGGCCACCAGGAGCACCCAGGGGACCATCTCGGGCCACCAGGAGCACCCAGGGGGACCCTCTGGGGCCACCAGGAGCACCAAGAGGACCCTCTTGGGCCACCAGGAGCACCAAGGGGACCCTCTGGGGCCACCAGGAGCACCCAGGGGACCCTCTGGGGCCACCAGGAGCACCCAGGGGACCCTCTGGGACCACCAGGAGCACCCAGGGGACCCTCTGGGGCCACCAGGAGCACCAAGGGGACCATCTGGGACCACCAGGAGCACCCAGGGGACCCTCTGGGGCCACCAGGAGCACCCAGGGGACCATCTGGGGCCACCAGGAGCACCCAGGGGGACCCTCTGGGGCCACCAGGAGCACCAAGGGGGACCCTCTGGGGCCACCAGGAGCACCCAGGGGACCATCTGGGACCACCAGGAGCACCCAGGGGGACCCTCTGAGGCCACCAGGAGCACCAAGGGGGACCCTCTGGGGCCACCAGGAGCACCCAGGGGACCCTCTGGGGCCACCAGGAGCACCCAGGGGACCATCTGGGACCACCAGGAGCACCCAGGGGACCCTCTGGGGCCACCAGGAGCACCCAGGGGACCATCTGGGACCACCAGGAGCACCCAGGGGACCATCTGGGACCACCAGGAGCACCCAGGGGACCATCTGGGACCACCAGGAGCACCCAGGGGACCATCTGGGACCACCAGGAGCACCCAGGGGGACCATCTGGGGCCACCAGGAGCACCCAAGGGGACCCTCTGGGGCCACCAGGAGCACCCAGGGGACCATCTGGGGCCACCAGGAGCACCCAGGGGACCCTCTGGGGCCACCAGGAGCACCCAGGGGACCATCTGGGGCCACCAGGAGCACCCAGGGGACCCTCTGGGGCCACCAGGAGCACCCAGGGGACCCTCTGGGGCCACCAGGAGCACCAAGAGGACCCTCTTGGGCCACCAGGAGCACCAAGGGGACCCTCCAGGACCACCAGGAGCACCCAGGGGACCCTCTGGGGCCACCAGGAGCACCCAGGGGACCATCTGGGGCCACCAGGAGCACCCAGGGGACCATCTGGGGCCACCAGGAGCACCCAGGGGACCATCTGGGACCACAAAGAGCACCAAGGGGACCCTCTGGGACCACCAGGAGCACCCAGGGGACCATCTGGGGCCATCAGGAGCACCCAGGGGGACCCTCTGGGGCCACCAGGAGCACCCAGGGGGACCCTCTGGGGCCACCAGGAGCACCCAGGGGGACCATCTGGGGCCACCAGGAGCACCCAGGGGACCCTCTGGGGCCACCAGGAGCACCCAAGGGGACCCTCTGGGGCCACCAGGAGCACCCAGGGGACCATCTGGGGCCACCAGGAGCACCCAGGGGACCATCTGGGGCCACCAGGAGCACCCAGGGGACCCTCTGGGGCCATCAGGAGCACCCAGGGAACCCTCTGGGGCCACCAGGAGCACCCAGGGGACCATCTGGGGCCACAAAGAGCACCAAGGGGACCATCTGGGGCCACCAGGAGCACCCAGGGGACCATCTGGGACCACCAGGAGCACCAAGGGGACCATCTGGGGCCACAAAGAGCACCAAGGGGACCCTCTGGGGCCACCAGGAGCACCCAGGGGGACCCTCTGGGGCCACCAGGAGCACCAAGAGGACCCTCTTGGGCCACCAGGAGCACCAAGGGGACCCTCCAGGACCACCAGGAGCACCCAGGGGGACCATCTGGGACCACCAGGAGCACCCAGGGGATCTCTGGGGCCACCAGGAGCACCCAGGGGACCATCTGGGGCCACCAGGAGCACCCAAGGGGACCATCTGGGGCCACCAGGAGCACCCAGGGGACCATCTGGGGCCACCAGGAGCACCAAGGGGACCATCTGGGACCACCAGGAGCACCCAAGGGGACCATCTGGGACCACCAGGAGCACCCAGGGGACCATCTGGGACCACCAGGAGCACCCAGGGGACCATCTGGGGCCACCAGGAGCACCAAGGGGGACCCTCTGGGGCCACCAGGAGCACCAAGAGGACCCTCTGGGGCCACCAGGAGCACCAAGGGGACCCTCCAGGACCACCAGGAGCACCCAGGGGGACCATCTGGGACCACCAGGAGCACCCAGGGGATCTCTGGGGCCACCAGGAGCACCCAGGGGACCATCTGGGGCCACCAGGAGCACCCAGGGGACCATCTGGGGCCACCAGGAGCACCCAGGGGACCGTCTGGGGCCACCAGGAGCACCCAGGGGACCATCTGGGACCACCAGGAGCACCAAGGGGACCCTCTGGGGCCACCAGGAGCACCAAGAGGACCCTCTGGGGCCACCAGGAGCACCCAGGGGACCATCTGGGGCCACCAGGAGCACCAAGGGGACCGTCTGGGGCCACCAGGAGCACCCAGGGGACCATCTGGGGCCACCAGGAGCACCAAGGGGACCGTCTGGGGCCACCAGGAGCACCCAGGGGACCATCTGGGGCCACCAGGAGCACCCAGGGGACCATCTGGGGCCACCAGGAGCACCCAGGGGGACCCTCTGGGGCCACAAAGAGCACCCAGGGGACCATCTGGGGCCACCAGGAGCACCCAGGGGGACCCTCTGGGGCCACAAAGAGCACCCAGGGGACCATCTGGGGCCACCAGGAGCACCCAGGGGACCGTCTGGGGCCACCAGGAGCACCCAGGGGACCATCTGGGACCACCAGGAGCACCAAGGGGACCCTCTGGGGCCACCAGGAGCACCAAGAGGACCCTCTGGGGCCACCAGGAGCACCCAGGGGACCATCTGGGGCCACCAGGAGCACCAAGGGGACCGTCTGGGGCCACCAGGAGCACCCAGGGGACCATCTGGGGCCACCAGGAGCACCAAGGGGACCGTCTGGGGCCACCAGGAGCACCCAGGGGACCATCTGGGGCCACCAGGAGCACCCAGGGGACCATCTGGGGCCACCAGGAGCACCCAGGGGGACCCTCTGGGGCCACAAAGAGCACCCAGGGGACCATCTGGGGCCACCAGGAGCACCAAGGGGACCATCTGGGACCACCAGGAGCACCAAGGGGACCCTGTGGGGCCACCAGGAGCACCCAGGGGACCATCTGGGACCACCAGGAGCACCCAGGGGACCATCTGGGACCACCAGGAGCACCCAGGGGACCCTTTGGGGCCACCAGGAGCACCCAGGGGACCATCTGGGGCCACCAGGAGCACCCAGGGGACCATCTGGGGCCACAAAGAGCACGGAGGGGATCTCTGGGACCACCAGGAGCACCCAGGGGACCCTCTGGGGCCACCAGGAGCACCCAGGGGGACCCTCTGGGGCCACCAGGAGCACCCAGGAGACCATCTGGGGCCACCAGGAGCACCCAGGGGACCATCTGGGGCCACCAGGAGCACCCAAGGGGACCCTCTGGGGCCACCAGGAGCACCCAAGGGGACCCTCTGGGGCCACCAGGAGCACCCAGGGGACCATCTGAGGCCACCAGGAGCACCCAAGGGGACCATCTGGGGCCACCAGGAGCACCCAGGGGACCATCTGGGGCCACCAGGAGCACCCAGGGGGACCCTCTGGGGCCACCAGGAGCACCCAGGGGGACCCTCTGGGGCCACCAGGAGCACCCAGGGGACCATCTGGGGCCACCAGGAGCACCCAGGGGACCATCTGGGGCCACCAGGAGCACCCAGGGGGACCCTCTGGGGCCACCAGGAGCACCCAGGGGGACCCTCTGGGGCCACCAGGAGCACCCAGGGGACCCTCTGGGGCCACCAGGAGCACCAAGGGGACCCTCTGGGACCACCAGGAGCACCCAAGGGGACCCTCTGGGGTCACCAGGAGCACCCAGGGGACCATCTGGGGCCACCAGGAGCACCCAGGGGACCCTCTGGGGCCACCAGGAGCACTGAGGGGACCCTCTGAGGCCACCAGGAGCACCAAAGTGGACATTCCAGGGCCACCAGGAGCACCGAGGGGACCCTGTGGGGCCACCAGGGGCACCAAGAGGACCCTCCAGGGCCACCAGGGGCACCAAAGGGGACCCTCTGGGGCCACCAGGAGACCCTGTGGGGCCACCAAGAGCACCACAGAGACCCTCTGGGGCCACCAGGAGCACTGAGGGGACCCTCTGGGGCCACCAGGAGCACCCAGGGGACCCTCTGGGGCCACCAGGAGCACCCAGGGGACCCTCTGGGGCCACAAAGAGCATGGAGGGGATCTCTGGGACCACCAGGAGCACCCAGGGGACCCTCTGGGGCCACCAGGAGCACCCAGGGGACCCTCTGGGGCCACCAGGAGCACCCAGGGGGACCCTCTGGGACCACCAGGAGCACCCAGGGGGACCATCTGGGAGCACCAAGGGGACCAAGAGGATCTCCAGGGCCACCAGGAGCACTGAGAGGACCCTCTGGGACCACCAGGAGCACCAAGGGAACCTTCCAGGGCCTCCAGGGGGACCCTCCAGGGCCACCAGGAGCACCAAAGGGGACCCTCCAGGGCCACCAAGAGCACGAAAGGGATGCTCTGGGGCCACCAGGAGCACCAAGGGGATCTCCAGGGCCACCAAGAGCACCGAGGGGACCCTCCAGGGCCACCAAGAGCACCAAAGGGACCCTCAAGGAGAAACCAGGAGACCCTGTGGGGCCACCAGGAGCACCAAAGAGACCCTCTGGGGCCACCAGGAGCACCAAGGGGACCCTCTAAGGCCACCAGGAGACCCTGTGGTGCCACCAGGAGCACCGAGGGGACCCTCTGGGAGCACCCAGGGAACCCTCCAGGGCCACCAAGAGCACGAAAGGGATGCTCTGGGGCACCAGGAGCACCAAGGGGATCTCCAGGATCACCAAGAGCACCAAAGAGACCCTGTGGTGCCACCAGGAGCACCAAGGGGACCCTCTGAGGCCACCAGGAGCACCAAAGTGGACATTCCAGGGCCACCAGGAGCACTGAGGGGACCCTGTGGGGCCACCAAGAGCACCAAAGAGACCCTCTGGGGCCACCAGGAGCACTACAGGGGACCCTGTGGGGCCACCAAGAGCACCACAGGGGACCCTGTGGGGCCACCAAGAGCACCACAGGGGACCCTGTGGGGCCACCAGGGGCACCAAGAGGACCCTCCAGGGCCACTGGGAGCACCGAAGGGACCCTGCAGGGCCACCAGGAGCACCAAAGAGACCCTCTGGGACCACCAGGAGAACCAAGGGGACCCTCTGAGGCCACCAGGAGCACCAAAGTGGACATTCCAGGGCCACCAGGAGCACTGAGGGGACCCTGTGGGGCCACCAAGAGCACCAAGGAGACCCTCTGGGGCCACCAGGGGCACCAAGAGGACCCTCCAGGGCCACCAGGAGCACCAAAGGGGACCCTCCAGGGCCACTGGGAGCACCAAAGGGACCCTGCAGAGCCACCAGGAGCACCAAAGGGGACCCTCTGGGGCCACCAGGAGACCCTGTGGGGCCACCAAGAGCACCAAAGAGACCCTCTGGGGCCACCATGAGCACCAAAGAGACCCTCTGGGGCCACCAGGAGCACCAAGAGGACCCTCCAGGGCCATCAGGAGCACCACAGGGGACCCTCTGGGGCCACCAGGAGCACTGAGGGGACCCTCTGGGGCCACCAGGAGCACCAAAGGGGACCCTCCAGGGCCACCAAGAGCACCAAGGGGACCCTCTGGGAGCACCCAGGGAACCCTCCAGGGTCACCAAGAGCACGAAAGGGATGCTCTGGGGCCACCAGGAGCACCAAGGGGATCTCCAGGGCCACCAAGAGCACCGAGGGGACCCTCTGGGGCCACCAAGAGCACCAAAGGGACCCTCAAGGAGAAACCAGGAGACCCTGTGGGGCCACCAGGAGCACCAAGGGGACCCTCTGAGGCCACCAAGAGCACCAAAGGGGACCCTCTAAGGCCACCAGGAGACCCTGTGGTGCCACCAGGAGCACCGAGGGGACCCTCTGGGAGCACCCAGGGAACCCTCCAGGGCCACCAAGATCATGAAAGGGATGCTCTGGGGCCACCAGGAGCACCAAGGGGATCTCCAGGGCCACCAAGAGCACCAAAGAGACCCTGTGGTGCCACCAGGAGCACCAAGGGGACCCTCTGAGGCCACCAAGAGCATCAAAGGGGACCCTCTGAGGCCACCAGGGGACCCTGCAGGGCCACCAAGAGCACTGAGGGGACCCTGTGGTGCCACCAGGAGCACCAAAGAGACCCTCTGGGGCCACCAGGAGCACCACAGGGGACCCTCTGGGGCCACCAGGAGCACTGAGAGGACCCTGTGGTGCCACCAGGAGCACCAAAGAGACCCTCTGGGGCCATCAGGAGCACCAAAGGGGACCATGTGGGGCCACCAGGAGACCCTGTGGTGTCACCAGGGGCACCAAGTGGACCCTCCAGGGCCATCAGGAGCACCAAAGGGGACCATGTGGGGCCACCAGGAGCACTGAGGGGACCCTGTGGGGCCACCAAGAGCACCAAAGAGACCCTCTGGGGCCACCAGGAGCACTGAGGGGACCCTGCAGGGCCACCAGGAGCACCAAGGGGACCCTCAAGGAGAAACCAGGAGACCCTGTGGGGCCACCAAGAGCACCAAAGAGACCCTGTGGTGCCACCAGGAGCACCAAGGGGGCCCTCTGAGGCCACCAAGAGCACCAAAGGGGACCCTCTGGGGCCACCAGGAGACCCTGTGGGGCCACCAAGAGCACTGAGGGGACCCTGTGGGGCCACCAGGAGCACCAAAGAGACCCTCTGGGGCCACCAGGAGCACCAAGAGGACTCTCCAGGGCCATCAGGAGTACCAAAGAGACCCTCTGGGGCCACCAAGAGCACCACAGGGGACCCTGTGGGGCCACCAGGAGCACTGAGGGGACCCTCTGAGGCCACCAAGAGCACCAAAGGAGACTCTCTGAGGCCACCAGGAGACCATGTGGGGCCACCAAGAGCACCAAAGAGACCCTCTGGGGCCAGCAGGAGCACCACAGGGGACCCTCTGGGGCCACCAGGAGCACCAAAGAGACCCTCTGGGGCCACCAGGAGCACTGAGGGGACCCTGCAGGGCCACCAAGAGCACCAAAGAGACCCTCTGAGACCACCAGGAGACCCTCTGGGGCCACCAAGAGCACTGAGGGGACCCTGTGGGGCCACCAAGAGCACTGAGGGGACCCTCTGAGGCCAGCAGGAGCACCAAAGGGGACATTCCAGGGCCACCAGGAGCACTGAGGGGACCCTGTGGTGCCACCAGGAGCACTGAGGGGACCCTGTGGGGCCACCAGGGGCACCAAGAGGACCCTCCAGGGCCACTGGGAGCACTGAGGGGACCCTCCAGGGCCACTGGGAGCACCGAAGGGACCCTGCAGGGCCACCAGGAGCACCAAAGGGGACCCTCTGGGGCCACCAGGAGACCCTGTGGGGCCACCAAGAGCACCACAGAGACCCTCTGGGGCCACCAGGAGCACTGAGGGGACCCTCTGGGGCCACCAGGAGCACCCAGAGGACCCTCTGGGGCCACCAGGAGCACTGAGGGGACCCTCTGGGGCCACCAGGAGCACCAAAGGGGACCCTCCAGGGCCACCAGGAGCACCAAGGGGACCCTCTGGGAGCACCCAGGGAACCCTCCAGGGCCACCAAGAGCACGAAAGGGATGCTCTGGGGCCACCAGGAGCACCAAGGGGATCTCCAGGGCCACCAGGAGCACCAAAGAGACCCTCTGGGGCCACCAAGAGCACCACAGGGGACCCTCTGGGGCCACCAGGAGCACCGAGAGGACCCTGTGGGGCCACCAGGAGCACCACAGGGGACCCTGCAGGGCCACCAGGAGCACTGAGGGGACCCTGCAGGGCCACCAGGAGCAGGGTTCTGGTTGCCCACGGCAGGTTCTGGGAAGGTGGTGGCCCAGGGGCCAGTGGCCAAAGCAGCCAAGAGCCCCCCCCCCCGGGCTTGGCCCAGCCCTGGGGTGGCCACCAGGGGCCAGGGCAGGGATTCCCAGGGTCATGGAACGGTTTGGGTTCCAAGGGACCTTCAGGATCACGGCTGGAAGGGACGTCCAAACCTCCCCAGCTCCAAGCCCTGCCACGGTGGGGACATCTCCCACTGGATCAGGGGTGGAACAACCCCAACTGTCCCGGCCGCTCCTCGCACGGGAGGAGCTCCAGCCCTGGGATCATCTCCGGGGGCTCCTCTGGCCCCGCTCCAACGCATCCCTAAGGACCTGTCCTTGGCCCTCACCGGTGGTGCTGAGGGTGTGGAACCCAACGTGGGAGAGGTGAAGCTCAGGGAGGACCTCCTGGCTCTGGGAAGCTCCAGGAGAGGAGGTTGGAGCCAGGTGGACGTCGGGATCTGCTCCCGAGGATGGGAAGGGCCTCCAGCTGGACCAGAGAAGGTTTGGATCGGACACCGGGAACAACTCCTTGAAGACCAGGTCTGGTAGAGGTTGCCCAGGGTGGTGGGGGAGTCCCCAAGCCCTGGAGGTGCTCGGACACCACGTGGATGTGGTCCCCACCAGGCCACGGTGGGGTGGGCAGCGTTGGGACACTGGGGGACGTTGAGGAGGGGGGTTCCAACACCAGAGATCCCACCATCCCATCAAAGGAGCAGAGCCAGGGCCACCACGATGTCCCCTCGAGGCCTTTCCATCCAGGAATGCCACCCCTCAACCCTCAGGTGAGGACCAGAAGATCTCCAGAGGTCTGGGACCTACTGGGGGCTGATCCTGGTGGTCTGAGGAGGTGACAGAGCCTCCAGGTGGTGGGGTTGTCCATCCAGGAATGCCACCCCTCAACCCTCAGCTGAGGACCAGAAGATCTCCAGAGGTCTGGGACCTACTGGGGGCTGATCCTGGTGGTCTGAGGAGGTGACAGAGCCTCCAGGAGGTGGGGTTGTCCCTCCAGGAATGCCACCCCTCAACCCTCAGCTGAGGACCAGAAGATCTCCAGAGGTCTGGGACCTATTGGGGGCTGATCCTGGTGGTCTGAGGAGGTGACAGAGCCTCCAGGAGATGGGGTTGTCCCTCCAGGAATGCCACCTCTCACCCCAATGCCAAGGCTGGTGGTCCAACGGTGGAGTTGGCAGTGCCAACGCCAAGCTTGGACTTGGAAGACCTCAAAGGTCTTCTCCAACCTCGAGGAACGACCCAGGAGCCAACCCAGACCGGGAACTCCTGGAGTTTGGGAATTCCTGCCACCAGGAGAGCACCAAGAGGTTTCTCCCTCACCTTTCTCAGAGAGCTCCAAGGTGGGGTCCACCTCTGGATCCTGATCCATCGAGGTGCCCCCGGAAGCAGCGGGCAGGGATGAGGCCTGGGGTGGCACCGCGCCGTCGGAAGCTGTGGGAAGGCAGGAAAACATCAAAGTAAGGCCAGGCCACCTCCCTAAAGACCTCTACAAGGAGAAGATGCCCCAGAAAGCCTGGAGATACGTGAGGTGAAGGCAAGAGGAACCCTAAACCACGTCCCAAACGCTGCTGGAATTCTGGGATCGGCGTCAGCATCGCCTTCCGGTGGTTTCCCGACGCTTTCTGGAGGTCCTTCAAGTGAGAAGCTCCGTAGGGAGAGTGGGAGGGAGACCCCTATCCCACATCTCCTTCCCTCCAGCTCCAACTCCATCCCACCAGCACCAGCACCTCCATCCCACCAGCACCTCCATCCCTCCAGCACCTCCATCCCTCCAGCACCTCCTTCCCTCCACCACCTCCTCCTCCTTCCCTCCTCCTCCTCCTCCTCGTTCCCTCCTCCTCCTCCTCCTCCTCCTTCCCTCCTCCTCCTCCTCCTCGTTCCCTCCTCCACCTCCTCCTCCACCTCCTCCCTCCACCTCCCCCTCCTTCCCTCCACCTCCTCCTCCTCCTCCCTCCTCCTCCTCCTCCTCCCTCCTCTCCTCCTCCTCCCTCCTCCACCTCCACCCTCCCACCTCCTCCTCCTCCTTCCCTCCACCTCCTCCTCCTCCCTCTCCTCCTCCTCCTCCTCCCTCTCCTCCACCTCCTCCTCCTCCTCCTCCTTTTCCTCCTCCTCCTCCTCCTCCTCTTCCTCCTCCTCCTCCTTCCCTCCACCTCCTCCTCCTCCTCCCCTTCCCTCCTCCTCCTCCTCCTCCTTCCCTCCACCACCTCCTCCTCCTTCCCTCCTCCTCCTCCTCCTCCTTCTCCTCCTCCTTCCCTCCACCTCCTCCTTCTCCTCCTCCTTCCCTCCACCTCCTCCTCCTCCTTCCCTCCTCCTCCTCCTCCTTCCCTCCTCCTCTTCCTCCTCCCCTCCACCACCTCCTCCTCCTTCCCTCCTCCTCCTCCTCCTCCTTCCCTCCACCTCCTCCTCCTCCTTCCCTCCTCCTCCTCCTCCTTCCCTCCTCCTCCTCCTCCTCCCCTCCACCTCCTCCTCCTCCTTCCCTCCTCCTCCTCCTCCTTCCCTCCTCCTCCTCCTCCCGTCCACCTCCTCCTCCTCCTCCTTCCCTCCTCCTCCTCCTCCTTCCCTCCTCCTCCTCCTCCTCCCCTCCACCTCCTCCTCCTCCTTCCCTCCACCTCCTCCTCCTCCTTCCCTCCACCTCCTCCTCCTCCTTCCCTCCTCCTCCTCCTTCCCTCCTCCTCCTCCTCCTCCTTCCCTCCTCCTCCTCCTCCTTCCCTCCTCCTCCTCCTCCTTCCCTCCTCCTCCTCCTCCTTCCCTCCTCCTCCTCCTCCTTCCCTCCTCCTCCTCCTCCTCCTTCCCTCCTCCTCCTCCTCCTCCTTCCCTCCACCTCCTCCTCCTCCTTCCCTCCTCCTCCTCCTTCCTCCACCTCCTCCTCCTCCCTCCACCTCCTCCTCCTCCTCCTCCTCCTCCTCCTCCTCCTCCTCCCTCCTCCTCCTCCTCCTCCCTCCTCCTCCTCCTCCTCCCTCCTCCTCCTCCTCCTCCTCCTCCTCCTCCTCCTTCCCTCCTCCTCCTCCTTCCCTCCTCCTCCTCCTTCCCTCCTCCTCCTCCTCCCTCCACCTCCTCCTCCTCCTTCCCTCCTCCTCCTCCTCCTTCCCTCCTCCTCCTCCTCCTTCCCTCCACCTCCTCCTCCTCCTTCCCTCCACCTCCTCCTCCTCCTTCCCTCCACCTCCTCCTCCTCCTTCCCTCCTCCTCCTCCTTCCCTCCTCCTCCTCCTCCTCCTTCCCTCCTCCTCCTCCTCCTTCCCTCCTCCTCCTCCTCCTTCCCTCCTCCTCCTCCTCCTTCCCTCCTCCTCCTCCTCCTTCCCTCCTCCTCCTCCTCCTCCTTCCCTCCTCCTCCTCCTCCTCCTTCCCTCCACCTCCTCCTCCTCCTTCCCTCCTCCTCCTCCTTCCCTCCACCTCCTCCTCCTCCTCCCCTCCACCTCCTCCTCCTCCTTCCCTCCTCCTCCTCCTCCTTCCCTCCTCCTCCTCCTCCTTCCCTCCTCCTCCTCCTCCTCCTTCCCTCCTCCTCCTCCTCCTCCTTCCCTCCTCCTCCTCCTTCCCTCCTCCTCCTCCTTCCCTCCTCCTCCTCCTCCCCTCCACCTCCTCCTCCTCCTTCCCTCCTCCTCCTCCTCCTTCCCTCCTCCTCCTCCTCCTTCCCTCCACCTCCTCCTCCTCCTTCCCTCCTCCTCCTCCTTCCCTCCTCCTCCTTCCCTCCACCACCTCCTCCTCCTTCCCTCCAGCATCTCCCACACCCCTTTGGATCCCCCAGGGTGCTCCCACCCCTTTGGATCCTCCAGGGTGCTCCCACCCCTTCGGATCCTCCGGGGTGCTCCCAAGCCTTCGGATCCTCCGGGGTTCTCCCACCCCTTTGGAGCCTCCGGGGTGCCCTCACCTCTCTGGATCCTCTGGGGTGCCCTCACCCCTCTGGATCCTCCGGGGTGCTCCCACCCCTTCGGATCCTCCAGGGTGCTCCCACCCCTTCGGATCCTCCAGGGTGCTCCCACCCCTTCGGATCCTCCAGGGTGCTCCCACCCCTTCGGATCCTCCAGGGTGCTCCCACCCCTTTGGATCCTCCAGGGTGCTCCCACCCCTTTGGATCCTCCAGGGTGCTCCCACCCCTTTGGATCCTCCAGGGTGCTCCCACCCCTTCGGATCCTCCAGGGTGCTCCCACCCCTTCGGATCCTCCAAGGTGCTCCAACCCCTTTGGATCCTCCAGGGTGCTCCCACCCCTTTGGATCCTCCGGGTTGCTCCCACACCTTTGGATCCTCCAGGGTGCTCCCACCCCTTCGGATCCTCCCTCATGCCCTCACCCCTCTGGATCCCCCAGGGTGCTCCCACCCCTTTGGATCCTCCAGGGTGCTCCCACCCCTTCAGATCCTCCGGGTTGCTCCCAAGCCTTCGGATCCTCCGGGGTTCTCCCACCCCTTTGGATCCTCCAGGGTGCTCCCACCCCTTCGGATTCTCCCTCATGCCCTCACCCCTCTGGATGCTCCAGGGTGCTCCCACCCCTTCGGATCCTCCAGGGTGCTCCCACCCCTTCGGATCCTCCAGGGTGCTCCCACCCCTTCGGATCCTCCAGGGTGCTCCCACCCCTTCGGATCCCCCGGGGTGCTCCAACCCCTCTGGATCCTCCAGGGTGCTCCCACCCCTTCGGATCCTCCGGGGTGCTCCCACCCCTTTGGATCCTCCAGGGTGCTCCCACCCCTCTGGATGCTCCAGGGTGCTCCCACCCCTTCGGATCCTTCAGGGTGCTCCCACCCCTTCGGATCCTTCAGGGTGCTCCCACCCCTTCGGATCCTCCAGGGTGCTCCCACCCCTTCAGATTCTCCCTCATGCCCTCACCCCTCTGGATCCTCCAGGGTGCTCCCACTCCTTTGGATCCTCCAGGGTGCTCCCACCCTTTCGGATCCTCCAGGGTGCTCCAACCCCTTCGGATCCTCCAGAGTGCTCCCACCCCTTCGGATCCTCCAGGGTGCTCCCACCCCTTCGGATTCTCCCTCATGCCCTCACCCCTCTGGATCCTCCAGGGTTCTCCCACCCCTTCGGATCCTCCAGGGTGCTCCCACCCCTTTGGATCCTCCAGGGTGCTCCCACCCCTTTGGATCCTCCAGGGTGCTCCCACCCCTTTGGATCCTCCAGGGTGCTCCCACCCCTTTGGATCCTCCAGGGTGCTCCCACCCCTTCGGATCCTCCAGGGTGCTCCCACCCCTTCGGATCCTCCAAGGTGCTCCAACCCCTTTGGATCCTCCAGGGTGCTCCCACCCCTTTGGATCCTCCGGGTTGCTCCCACACCTTTGGATCCTCCAGGGTGCTCCCACCCCTTCGGATCCTCCCTCATGCCCTCACCCCTCTGGATCCCCCAGGGTGCTCCCACCCCTTTGGATCCTCCAGGGTGCTCCCACCCCTTCAGATCCTCCGGGTTGCTCCCAAGCCTTCGGATCCTCCGGGGTTCTCCCACCCCTTTGGATCCTCCAGGGTGCTCCCACCCCTTCGGATTCTCCCTCATGCCCTCACCCCTCTGGATGCTCCAGGGTGCTCCCACCCCTTCGGATCCTCCAGGGTGCTCCCACCCCTTCGGATCCTCCAGGGTGCTCCCACCCCTTCGGATCCTCCAGGGTGCTCCCACCCCTTCGGATCCCCCGGGGTGCTCCAACCCCTCTGGATCCTCCAGGGTGCTCCCACCCCTTCGGATCCTCTGGGGTGCTCCCACCCCTTTGGATCCTCCAGGGTGCTCCCACCCCTCTGGATGCTCCAGGGTGCTCCCACCCCTTCGGATCCTTCAGGGTGCTCCCACCCCTTCGGATCCTTCAGGGTGCTCCCACCCCTTCGGATCCTCCAGGGTGCTCCCACCCCTTCAGATTCTCCCTCATGCCCTCACCCCTCTGGATCCTCCAGGGTGCTCCCACTCCTTTGGATCCTCCAGGGTGCTCCCACCCTTTCGGATCCTCCAGGGTGCTCCAACCCCTTCGGATCCTCCAGAGTGCTCCCACCCCTTCGGATCCTCCAGGGTGCTCCCACCCCTTCGGATTCTCCCTCATGCCCTCACCCCTCTGGATCCTCCAGGGTTCTCCCACCCCTTCGGATCCTCCAGGGTGCTCCAACCCCTTTGGATCCTCCAGGTTGCTCCCACCCCTCTGGATCCTCCCGGGTGCTCCCACCCCTTTGGATCCTCCAGGGTGCTCCCACCCCTTCGGATCCTCCAGGGTGCTCCCACCCCTTCGGATCCTCCCGGGTGCTCCCACCCCTTCGGATCCTCCAGGGTGCTCCCACCCCTTCGGATCCTCCAGGTTGCTCCCACCCCTTCGGATCCTCCCTCATGCCCTCACCCCTCTGGATCCTCCAGGATGCTCCCACCCCTTCGGATCCCCCAGGGTGCTCCCACCCCTTTGGATCGTCCTGGATGCTCCCATCCCTTTGGATGCTCCCATCCCTTTGGATGCTCCCATCCCTTTGGATGCTCCCATCCCTTTGGATGCTCCCAACATCCCCCTCCTTGATGCTCCGGAGAAGGAGCGGGTGGAGCCACCACCACCGCGCAACCCAATTCCTCTGGATCAACCGGAAAATTCCGGGAGCTGCTCCGATCCCTGGTGGCACCAACCTTTCTGAACTTCCCGTAGGGAACTGCTGACAATCGTCCACCACTTCTGGGCCTCCCGTTCTTCCTCGAAATTGAAAACCATGGGATCATCCGGAGAGCTCAGCACCGTCAGCTCGTGGCGCGTGGGGCTCCGCACCCGGTACGAGACATCCGAGAGGTCGAACTCGGCGAGGTCCTGCGGGAAGGAGGAGCAGGAGAAGGTCAAGGAAAGGAGGAGCAGGATGGAAGAGGAACCAGCTGGAGACGGAGCAGCGGCCTGGGATGGGACACCGGGAATTCCGGCACCTCAGGGCTTCCCATGGAAGAACGTTCCGGGCCTTGAGCCCAAGTTGGGAAGGCTCCGGGCCAGGAAGGCTCCAAACCACAATCCCAGTGGGGAAGGTTCCAGACCACAATCCCAGTTGGGAAGGCTCCAGACCACAATCCCAGTGGGGAAGGTTCCAGACCACAATCCCAGTTGAGAAGGCTCCAAACCACAATCCCAGTGGGGAAGGTTCCAGACCACAATCCCAGTGGGTAAGGTTCCAGACCACAATCCCAGTGGGGAAGGTTCCAGACCACAATCCCAGTGGGGAAGGTTCCAGACCACAATCCCAGTTGGGAAGGCTCCGAACCACAATCCCAGTTGGGAAGGTTCCAGACCACAATCCCAGCTGGGAAGGTTCCAGACCACAATCCCAGTTGAGAAGGCTCCAAACCACAATCCCAGTTGGGAAGGTTCCAGACCACAATCCCAGTTGGGAAGGTTCCAGACCACAATCCCAGTGGGGAAGGTTCCAGACCACAATCCCAGTGGGGAAGGTTCCAGACCACAATCCCAGTGGGGAAGGTTCCAGACCACAATCCCAGTTGGGAAGGTTCCAGACCACAATCCCAGTGGGGAAGGCTCCAAACCACAATCCCAGTTGGGAAGGTTCCAGACCACAATCCCAGTTGGGAAGGTTCCAGAGCACAATCCCAGTGGGGAAGGTTCCAGACCACAATCCCAGTGGGGAAGGTTCCAGACCACAATCCCAGTTGGGAAGGTTCCAGACCACAATCCCAGTTGGGAAGGTTCCAGACCACAATCCCAGTGGGGAAGGTTCCAGACCACAATCCCAGTTGGAAAGGTTCCAGAGCACAATCCCAGTTGGGAAGGTTCCAGACCACAATCCCAGTGGGAAAGGCTCCAAACCACAATCCCAGTTGGGAAGGTTCCAGATCATAATCCCAGTGGGGAAGGCTCCAGACCACAATCCCAGTTGGGAAGGTTCCAGACCACAATCCCAGTGGGGAAGGTTCCAGAGCACAATCCCAGTGGGGAAGGTTCCAGACCACAATCCCAGTGGAGAAGGTTCCAGACCACAATCCCAGTTGGGAAGGTTCCAGACCACAATCCCAGTGGGGAAGGTTCCAGACCACAATCCCAGTTGGGAAGGTTCCAGACCACAATCCCAGTTGGGAAGGTTCCAGACCACAATCCCAGTTGGGAAGGTTCCAGACCACAATCCCAGTGGGGAAGGTTCCAGACCACAATCCCAGTTGGGAAGGTTCCAAACCACAATCCCAGTGGGGAAGGTTCCAGACCACAATCCCAGTGGGGAAGGTTCCAGACCACAATCCCAGTGGGGAAGGTTCCAGACCACAATCCCAGTTGGGAAGGTTCCAGACCACAATCCCAGTGAGGAAGGTTCCAGACCACAATCCCAGTGGGGAAGGTTCCAGAGCACAATCCCAGTGGGGAAGGTTCCAGACCACAATCCCAGTGGGGAAGGTTCCAGACCACAATCCCAGTTGGGAAGGTTCCAGACCACAATCCCAGTGGGGAAGGTTCCAGACCACAATCCCAGTGGGGAAGGTTCCAGACCACAATCCCAGTTGGGAAGGTTCCAGACCACAATCCCAGTGGGGAAGGTTCCAGACCACAATCCCAGTTGGGAAGGTTCCAGACCACAATCCCAGTGGGGAAGGTTCCAGACCACAATCCCAGTGGGGAAGGTTCCAGACCACAATCCCAGTGGGGAAGGCTCCAAACCACAATCCCAGTGGGGAAGGCTCCGAGCCAGGAACGCTCCGAACCACAATCCCAGTGGGGAAGGTTCCAGACCACAATCCCAGTTGGGAAGGCTCCGAGCCAGGAACTTTCTAAACCACAATCCCAGTTGGGAAGGCTCCGAGCCAGGAACTCTCCAGACCACAATCCCAGTTGGGAAGGCTCCGAACCGGGAACGCTCCGAACCACAATCCCAGTGGGGAAGGTTCCAGAGCACAATCCCAGTGGGGAAGGTTCCAGACCACAATCCCAGTTGGGAAGGCTCCAGACCACAATCCCAGTGGGGAAGGTTCCAGACCACAATCCCAGTTGGGAAGGCTCCAAACCACAATCCCAGTTGGGAAGGTTCCAGACCCCAATCCCAGTGGGGAAGGTTCCAGACCCCAATCCCAGTGGGGAAGGCTCCAGACCACAATCCCAGTGGGGAAGGTTCCAGACCACAATCCCAGTGGGGAAGGTTCCAGACCACAATCCCAGTGGGGAAGGTTCCAGACCACAATCCCAGTTGGGAAGGTTCCAGACCACAATCCCAGTTGGGAAGGCTCCAAACCACAATCCCAGTTGGGAAGGCTCCAAACCACAATCCCAGTGGGGAAGGTTCCAGACCACAATCCCAGTTGGGAAGGTTCCAGACCACAATCCCAGTGGGGAAGGTTCCAGACCACAATCCCAGTGGGGAAGGCTCCAAACCACAATCCCAGTGGGGAAGGTTCCAGACCACAATCCCAGTGGGGAAGGCTCCAGACCACAATCCCAGTGGAGAAGGTTCCAGACCACAATCCCAGTGGGGAAGGTTCCAGACCACAATCCCAGTGGGGAAGGTTCCAGACCACAATCCCAGTTGGGAAGGTTCCAGACCACAATCCCAGTTGGGAAGGTTCCAGACCACAATCCCAGTTGGAAAGGCTCCAGACCACAATCCCAGTTGGGAAGGTTCCAGACCACAATCCCAGCGGGGAAGGTTCCAGACCACAATCCCAGCGGGGAAGGTTCCAGACCACAATCCCAGTGGGGAAGGCTCCAGACCACAATCCCAGTGGGGAAGGTTCCAGACCACAATCCCAGCGGGGAAGGTTCCAGAGAACAATCCCAGTGGGGAAGGTTCCAGACCACAATCCTAGTGGGGAAGGTTCCAGACCACAATCCCAGTTGGGATGGTTCCAGACCACAATCCTAGTGGGGAAGGTTCCAGACCACAATCCCAGTTGGGAAGGCTCCAAACCACAATCCCAGTTGAGAAGGCTCCGAACCACAATCCCAGTTGGGAAGGTTCCAGACCACAATCCCAGTTGGGAAGGCTCCAAACCACAATCCCAGTTGGGAAGGTTCCAGACCACAATCCCAGTGGGGAAGGTTCCAGACCACAATCCCAGTGGGGAAGGCTCCAAACCACAATCCCAGTGGGGAAGGTTCCAGACCACAATCCCAGTGGGGAAGGTTCCAGACCACAATCCCAGTGGGGAAGGTTCCAGACCACAATCCCAGTGGGGAAGGCTCCAAACCACAATTCCAGTGGGGAAGGCTCCAAACCACAATCCCAGTGGGGAAAGTTCCAGACCACAATCCCAGTTGGGAAGGTTCCAGACCACAATCCCAGTTGGGAAGGTTCCAGACCACAATCCCAGTGGGGAAGGCTCCAAACCACAATCCCAGTGGGGAAGGCTCCAAACCACAATCCCAGCTGGGAAGGTTCCAGACCACAATCCCAGTTGGGAAGGTTCCAGAGCACAATCCCAGTTGGGAAGGTTCCAGAGCACAATCCCAGTGGGGAAGGTTCCAGACCACAATCCCAGTGGGGAAGGTTCCAGACCACAATCCCAGTGGGGAAAGTTCCAGACCACAATCCCAGTTGGGAAGGTTCCAGACCACAATCCCAGTGGGGAAGGCTCCAAACCAAAATCCCAGTTAGGAAGGCTCCAAACCACAATCCCAGTTGGGAAGGTTCCAGAGCACAATCCCAGTGGGGAAGGTTCCAGAGCACAATCCCAGTGGGGAAGGTTCCAGAGCACAATCCCAGTGGGGAAGGTTCCAGACCACAATCCCAGTGGGGAAGGTTCCAGACCACAATCCCAGTGGGGAAGGTTCCAGAGCACAATCCCAGTGGGGAAGGCTCCAAACCACAATCCCAGTTGGGAAGGTTCCAAACCACAATCCCAGTTGGGAAGGTTCCAGACCACAATCCCAGTTGGGAAGGTTCCAGACCACAATCCCAGTGGGGAAGGCTCCAAACCACAATCCCAGTGGGGAAGGCTCCAAACCACAATCCCAGTGGGGAAGGTTCCAGACCACAATCCCAGTTGGGAAGGCTCCAAACCACAATCCCAGTTGGGAAGGTTCCAGACCACAATCCCAGTGGGGAAGGTTCCAAACCACAATCCCAGTTGGGAAGGTTCCAGACCACAATCCCAGTTGGGAAGGTTCCAGACCACAATCCCAGTTGGGAAGGTTCCAGACCACAATCCCAGTGGGGAAGGTTCCAGAGCACAATCCCAGTGGGAAAGGTTCCAGAGCACAATCCCAGTGGGAAAGGTTCCAGAGCACAATCCCAGTGGGGAAGGTTCCAGAGCACAATCCCAGTGGGGAAGGTTCCAGACCAAATCCCAGTGGGGAAGGCTCCAGACCACAATCCCAGTGGGGAAGGTTCCAGACCACAATCCCAGTGGGGAAGGTTCCAGACCACAATCCCAGTGGGGAAGGTTCCAGACCACAATCCCAGTGGGGAAGGTTCCAGACCACAATCCCAGTTGGGAAGGTTCCAGACCACAATCCCAGTGGGGAAGGCTCCAGACCACAATCCCAGCGGGGAAGGTTCCAGACCACAATCCCAGCGGGGAAGGTTCCAGACCACAATCCCAGTGGGGAAGGCTCCAGACCACAATCCCAGTTGGGAAGGTTCCAGACCACAATCCCAGTTGGGAAGGTTCCAGACCACAATCCCAGTGGGGAAGGTTCCAGACCACAATCCCAGTGGGGAAGGTTCCAGACCACAATCCCAGTGGGAAAGGCTCCAAACCACAGTCCCAGTTGGGAAGGGTCCAGACCACAATCCCAGTTGGGAAGGTTCCAGACCACAATCCCAGTGGGGAAGGTTCCAGACCACAATCCCAGTTGGGAAGGTTCCAGACCACAATCCCAGTTCGGAAGGTTCCAGACCACAATCCCAGTGGGGAAGGTTCCAGAGCACAATCCCAGTGGGGAAGGTTCCAGACCACAATCCCAGTTGGGAAGGTTCCAGACCACAATCCCAGTGGGGAAGGTTCCAGACCACAATCCCAGTTGGGAAGGTTCCAGACCA
This sequence comes from Tapera naevia, assembly GCA_033556795.1. Classification (NCBI taxonomy): domain Eukaryota; kingdom Metazoa; phylum Chordata; class Aves; order Cuculiformes; family Neomorphidae; genus Tapera; species Tapera naevia. The sequence continues at coordinate 3,410 of JAUMJJ010001077.1, read as the reverse complement.
AAATCCCAGTTGGGAAGGTTCCAAACCACAATCCCAGTTGGGAAGGTTCCAGACCAAAATCCCAGTTGGGAAGGTTCCAAACCACAATCCCAGTTGGGAAGGTTCCAGACCACAATCCCAGAGGGGAAGGTTCCAGACCACAATCCCAGTTGGGAAGGCTCCAAACCACAATCCCAGTGGGGAAGGTTCCAGACCACAATCCCAGTGGGGAAGGTTCCAGACCACAATCCCAGTGGGGAAGGTTCCAGACCACAATCCCAGTGGGAAAGGCTCCAGACCACAATCCCAGTGGGAAAGGCTCCAAACCACAGTCCCAGTTGGGAAGGGTCCAGACCACAATCCCAGTTGGGAAGGCTCCAGACCACAATCCCAGTGGAGAAGGTTCCAGACCACAATCCCAGTGGGGAAGGCTCCAAACCACAATCCCAGTTGGGAAGGTTCCAAACCACAATCCCAGTTGGGAAGGTTCCAGACCACAATCCCAGTTGGGAAGGTTCCAGACCACAATCCCAGTTGGGAAGGTTCCAGACCACAATCCCAGCGGGAAGGCTCCGAGCCAGGAACGCTCCAAACCACAATCCCGGGCTGCCGGGCGCCCCCAACGGGACCCTCCGGGAGCGCCGAATGGGAGCCCCCGACGGGACCCTCCGGGGGACCCCGAACGGGACCCTCCGGGAGCGCTGAACTGGAGCCCCCAACGGGACCCTCCGGGAGCCCCCGAACGGGAGCTCCTGAACGGGACCCTCCGGGGACCGCCGGGAGCCCCCGACGGGACCCTCCAGGAACCCCGAACGGGACCATCCGGGGACACCGGGAGCCCCGAACGGGACCCTCTGGGAGCGCCAAACTGGAGCCCCCAACGGGACCCTCCGGGAGCGCCGAACGGGAGACCCCGACGGGACCCTCCGGGAGCCCCCAACGGGACCCTCCGGGAACCCCCGACGGGAACCCCGAACGGGACCCTCCGGGAGCACCAAACGGGAGCCCTCGACGGGACCCTCCGGGAACCCCAAACGGGACCCTCCGGGAGCCCCCAACGGGACCCTCCGGGAGACCCCAACGGGACCCTCCGGGAGACCCCAACGGGACCCTCCGGGAGACCCCAACGGGACCCTCCGGGAGACCCCAACGGGAGCCCCCAACGGGACCCTCCAGGGGCTGCCGGGAGCCCCCAACGGGACCCTCCGAGAACCCCGAACGGGACCCTCCGGGGGCCGCCGGGAGCCCCGAACGGGACCCTCCAGGAACCCCGAATGGGACCCTCCGGGAGCCCCCAACGGGACCCTCCGGGGACCGCCAGGAGCCCCCAACGGGACTCTCCGGGAACCTCCAATGGGACCCTCCGGGAGCGCCGAACGGGAGCCCCCAACGGGACCCTCCGGGGGCTGCCGGGAGCCCCCAACGGGACTCTCCGGGAACCTCCAATGGGACCCTCCGGGAGCGCCGAACAGGAGCCCCCAACGGGACCCTCCGGGAGCGCCGAACGGGAGCCCCCAACGGGACCCTCCGGGAACCCCTGACGGGAACCCCGAACGGGACCCTCCGGGAGCGCTGAACAGGAGCCCTCGACGGGACCCTCCGGGAACCCCGAACGGGACCCTCCGGGGACCGCCGGGAGCCCCCAACGGGACCCTCCGGGAGCGCCGAATGGGAGCCCCGACGGGACCCTCCGGGAACCCCGAACGGGACCCTCCGGGAACCGCCGGGAGCCCCGAATGGGACCCTACGGGAGTGCCGAACGGGACCCTCCGGGAGCGCCGAACGGGAGCCCCCGACGGGACCCTCCGGGAACCCCGAACGGGACCCTCCGGGGGCCGCCGGGAGCCCCCAACGGGACCCTCCGGGAACCCCCAACGGGACCCTCCGGGAGCCCCCAACGGGAGCCCCCAACGGGACCCTCCGGGAACCCCGAACGGGACCCTCCGGAGGCCGCCGGGAGCCCCCAACGGGACCCTCCGGGAGCGCCGAACGGGAGCCCCGACGGGACCCTCCGGGGGCTGCCGGGAGCCCCCAACGGGACCCTCCGGGAACCCCGAACGGGACCCTCCGGGAACCGCCGGGAGCCCCGAATGGGACCCTACGGGAGTGCCGAACGGGACCCTCCGGGAGCGCCGAACGGGAGCCCCCGACGGGACCCTCCGGGAACCCCGAACGGGACCCTCCGGGGGCCGCCGGGAGCCCCCAACGGGACCCTCCGGGGACACTGAACGGGACCCTCCGGGAGCCGAATGGGAGCCCCCTCCGGGACCCTCCGGGAGCCCCCAACGGGACCCTCCGGGAGCCCCCAACGGGAGCCCCCAACGGGACCCTCCGGGGGCTGCCGGGAGCCCCCAACGGGACCCTCTGGGGGCCCCCAACGGGACCCTCCGGGCACCACTGGGAGTCCCCGACGGGACCCTCCGGGGGACCGCCGGGAGCCCCGAACGGGACCCTCCGGGAACCCCGAACGGGACCCTCCGGGAGACCCCAACGGGACCCTCCGGGAGACCCCAACGGGACCCTCCGGGAGACCCCAACGGGAGCCCCCAACGGGACCCTCCGGGGGCCCCCAACGGGACCCTCCGGGCGCCACTGGGAGTCCCCAACGGGACCCTCCGGGAACCCTGAACGGGACCCTCCGGGGACACCGGGAGCCCCGAACGGGACCCTCCGGGAGCGACGAACGGGAGCCCCCAACGGGACCCTCCGGGAGCCCCGAACGGGACCCTCCGGGGGCCCCCAACGGGACCCTCCGGGAGCCCCCAACGGGAGCCCCGACGGGACCCTCCGGGAACCCCGAACGGGACCCTCCGGGGGCCGCCGGGAGCCCCGAACGGGACTCTCCAGGAACCCCGAACGGGACCCTCCGGGGGACCGCCGGGAGCCCCCAACGGGACCCTCCGGGAACCCCGAACGAGACCCTCCGGGGACCGCCGGGAGCCCCGAACGGGACCCCCGGAGCGATCGTTCCACCCCCCAGACCCCCACCCCCCCGTTCTCCCCCCGGGACACTCGGAGCAACCGTTTCCCTGCCCCTCCCCCACCTGCTGACCCCTCCCCCCCCCGCTCTCACCGCTCCTCCGGGCGCCTCCGGTTGCCTGAGGCCGAGGCGGAACCGCCGCTGCCCTCCGGCCTCCGGTCTCACGCTGAGCTGCAGGCGGAGCGCGGCGTCCGCGGGCAGCGGCGGGAGGCGGCAGGGCCTCGCCAGCCCCACCCGCACCGCCATCAGCACCGTGGGCGGCGGCGCCGGGGCCGGAGCACCGGGCAGAGCCATCAGCGCCGCCGCCCTCCCGCTTCCGGGTCGGAAGCCGCCACTTCCGGCGCCAAACCCTCCTTCCGGCGGGAAACACCACCCCGCGCCGAGCACAAACGTTCCGCGACCGGATGTTCCGACCCGAGCCCCGCCCCGCTTTGATCGACAGGCGCCTCCC
>JAUMJJ010001076.1:0-26101 GCA_033556795.1 Tapera naevia | reverse complement strand
CCCAAATAACTCCCTGGGACCCCCCCCAAATGCCCCCCCCCAGAACCCCCCCCTTTAAATACCCCCCCAGAGCCCCAATTACCCCCTACCACCCCCCTTAAATACCCCCCCCAATCCATCCCCAGTGCTCCCAGTTTGGCCCAGTAACCCCCCCAACTCCCCCCCTCCCACCCATCACCAGTGCCTCCCAGTGCTCCCAGTTTGGCTCAGTGCCCCTCATAGCCCCCCTCCCATCCATCCCAGTGCTCCCAGTTTGGCCCAGTAACCCCCCAACTCCCCAACTCCCCCCTCCCACCCATCCCAGTGCCTCCCAGTGCTCCCAGTTTGGCTCAGTGCCCCTCATAGCCCCCCTCCCATCCATTCCAGTGCTCCCAGTTTGGCCCAGTAACCCCCCCAACTCCCCCCTCCCACCCATGCCCAGTGCCTCCCAGTGCTCCCAGTTTGGCTCAGTGCCCCTCATAGCCCCCCTCCCATCCATCCCAGTGCCTCCCAGTTTGGCCCAGTAACCCCCCAACTCCCCAACTCCCCCCCCATCCCACCCATCCCAGTGCCTCCCAGTGCTCCCCAGTTTGGCTCAGTGCCCCTCATAGCCCCCCTCCCATCCATTCCAGTGCTCCCAGTTTGGCCCAGTAACCCCCCAACTCCCCCCTCCCACCCATCCCAGTGCCTCCCAGTGCTCCCAGTTTGGCTCAGTGCCCCCTCATAGCCCCCCCTCCCATCCATCCCAGTGCCTCCCAGTTTGGCCCAGTAACCCCCCAACTCCCCCAACTCCCCCCTCCCACCCATCCCAGTGCTCCCAGTTTGGCCCAGTGCCCCCCAGTTCCCTTACACTGGTGGTCGAGAGTGTCCCTGTGGCCGGAGAGAAGGGGAGAAGAGAGAGGGGGGGGGGGGGTGTCAATGGCATTGGGGGGGCACTGGGGGGGGCACTGGGGGGGCACTGGGGGGCGTTGGAGGGGGCAACGGGGGGCATTGGGGGGCATTTAGGGGGGCAAAGGGGGCATTGGGGGGGCACTGGGGGGGCAATGGGGTAACTGGGGGCATTGGGGGGCACTGGGGAGATATGGGGGGCACTGGGGGGGCACTGGTGGGCAATGGGGGGCATTGGAGGGGGCAGTGGGGGGCAGTGGGGGTATTGGGGGGGGCAATGGGGGGACACTGGGGGGGCAATGGGGGAATTGGGGGCATTGGGGGCAACGGGGGGCATTTGGGGGGCAATGGGGGAATTGGGGGGCACTGGGGGGGCTTTGGGGGCAACGGGGGGCATTGGGGTACATTGGGGGGCACTGGGGGGCTTTGGGGGGCACTGGGGGGTATTGGGGGGGCTTTGGGGGCAATGGGGGACAACGGGGAGACACTGGGGGGCACTGGGGGGCACATTGGGGAGCAATGGGGGGCATTGGGGGGGCTTTGGAGGCAATGGGGGGCAACGAGGAGACATTGGGGGGCAACGGGGGGGCATTGGGGGGCACTGGGGGGCACATTGGGGAGCAATGGGGGCATTGGGGGGACTTTGGGGGGCACTGGGAGACATTGGGGGCAACAGGGGGGGCAACGGGGGGGGCAACAGGGGGCAATGGGGGGCTTTGGGGGCATTGGGGGGCACTGGGGGCATTTGGGGGGGCAACGGGGGGCTTTGGGGGCAATGGGGGGCTTTGGGGGCAATGGAGGGCAACGGGGAGACACTGGGGGCAACGGGGGGCATTGGGGGGCACTGGGGGGCACATTGGGGGGCACTGGGGGCATTGGGGGGACTTTGGGGGGCACTGGGGGGCATTGGGGGGCACTGGGGGACATTGGGGGGCACTGGGGGGCACTGAGGGACATTGGGGGCAACAGGGGGGGCAACAGGGGGCAATGGGGGGCTTTGGGGGCATTGGGGGGCACTGGGGGCATTGGGGGGGCACTGGGGGGGCATTTGGGGGGGCAATGGGGGGCATTGGGGGCATTTGGGGGGGCAATGGGGGGCTTTGGGGGCAATGGGGGACAACGGGGAGACATTGGGGGGCACTGGGGGGCACATTGGGGGGCACTGGGGGCATTGGGGGGACTTTGGGGGGCTATGGGGGGGCATTGGGGGCATTTGGGGGGCAATGGGGGGCTTTGGGGGCACTGGGGGGCATTGGGGGGGCTTTGGGGGCAATGGGGGGCAACGGGGAGACATTGGGGGGCAACGGGGGGGCATTGGGGGGCACTGGGGGGCACATTGGGGAGCAACGGGGGCATTGGGGGGACTTTGGGGGGCACTGGGGGGGCACTGGGGGACATTGGGGGCATTTGGGGGGGCAATGGGGGGCTTTGGGGGCACTGGGGGGGCTTTGGGGGCAATGGGGGGCAACGGGGAGACATTGGGGGGCAACGGGGGGGCATTGGGGGGCACTGGGGGGGCACATTGGGGAGCAATGGGGGCATTGGGGGGACTTTGGGGGGCACTGGGGGGCATTGGGGGCATTTGGGGGACATTGGGGGGCACTGGGGGGCACTGAGGGACATTGGGGGCAACAGGGGGGGCAACAGGGGGGGGCAACAGGGGGCAATGGGGGGCTTTGGGGGCATTGGGGGGCACTGGGGGCATTTGGGGGGGCAATGGGGGGCATTGGGGGCGTTTGGGGGGGCAATGGGGGGCTTTGGGGGGCAACGGGGAGACATTGGGGGGCACTGGGGGGCACATTGGGGGCAATGGGGGGACTTTGGGGGACATGGGGGGCATTGGGGGGCACTGGGGCAACAGGGGGGGCAACAGGGGGCATTTGGGGGGGCAATGGGGGGCTTTGGGGGGGACTTTGGGGGCATTGGGGGGCACTGGGGGCATTTGGGGGGGCACTGGGGGGGCACTGGGGGGGCACTGGGGCATTTGGGGGGGCACTGGGGGGGCATTTGGGGGGGCATTGAGGAGGCAATGGGGGCATTGGGGACCCCCAGCAGCATTTTGGGGTGAAACCAGCAGATTTTGGGTCATCTGGCAAGATTTTGGGGCGATTCTACTGTATTTGGGGGCACCCAGCAGGATTTTGGGGTGAAAGGAGCAGATTTTGGGTGCTCAGCAGGATTTTGGGGTGAAAAAAGCAGGTTTGGGGACATCCAGCAAGATTTTGGGGTGAATCTGCCCTATTTTGGGTGAATCAAGCAGATTTTGGGGTGAAAATGGCACATTTTGGGTGCCCAGCAGGATTTTGGGGTGAAAGGAGCAGATTTTGGGGCTCTCAGCAGGATTTTGGGGTGAATCTGCCCTATTTTGGGTGAATCAAGCAGATTTTGGGGTGAAATGAGCAAATTTGAGGATATTTTGGGGTGAAACGAGGACATTTTGGGGCTCTCAGCAGGATTTTGGGGTGAATCTGCCCGATTTTGGGTGAATCAAGCAGATTTTGGGGTAAAAATAGCACATTTTGGGGCACCTTAAAGGATTTTGGGGTGAAAGGAGCAGATTTTGGGCACCTTGAAGGACTTTGGGTTGAAAAATAGCAGATTTTGGGGTGAAATGAGCCGATTTTGGGGTGAATCTGCTCTATTTTGGGTGAATCAAGCAGATTTTGGGGTGAAAATGGCACATTTTGGGGCTCTCAGCAGGATTTTGGGGTGAAAGGAGCAGATTTTGAGCACCCAGGAGGATTTTGGGGTGAAAGGAGCAGATTTTGGGGCTCTCAGCAGGATTTTGGGGTGATTCTGCCCTATTTTGGGTGAATCAAGCAGATTTTGGGGTGAAAATGGCACATTTTGGGCACCTTAAAGGATTTTGGGGTGAAAGGAGCAGATTTTGGGGCTCTCAGCAGGATTTTGGGGGGATTCTGCTCTATTATGGGTGAATCAAGCAGGATTTGGGGTGAAAATGGCACATTTTGGGGCACCCAGCAGGATTTTGGGGTGAAAGGAGCAAATTTTGGGGCTCTCAGCAGCATTTTGGGGTGACTCTGCCCGATTTTGAGTAAATCAAGCAGATTTTGGGGTGAAATGAGCAAATTTGAGGACATTTTGGGGTGAAATGAGGACATTTTGGGGCTCTCAGCAGGATTTTGGGGCGAATGTGCCCGATTTTGGGTGAAACAAGCAGATTTTGGGGTGAAAATGGCACATTTTGGGGCACCCTGAAGGTTTTTGGGGTGAAATGAGCAGATTTTGGGGCATCCAGCAAGATTTTGGGGTGAATCTGCCCTATTTTGGGGCACCTTAAAGGATTTTGGGGTGAAATGGGCAGATTTTGGGTGTCCATCAGGATTTTGGGGTGAATCTGCCCGATTTTGGGTGAACCAAGCAGATTTTGGGGTGAAAATGGCACATTTTGGGGCACCTTAAAGGATTTTGGGGTGAAAGGAGCAGATTTTGAGCACCCAGGAGGATTTTGGGGTGAAAGGAGCAGATTTTGAGCACCCAGGAGGATTTTGGGGTGAAAGGAGCAGATTTTGGGGCTCTCAGCAGGATTTTGGGGTGATTCTGCCCGATTTTGGGTGAATCAAGCAGATTTTGGGGTGAAAATGGCACATTTTGGGGCACCCAGCAGGATTTTGGGGTGAAAGGAGCAGATTTTGGGGCTCTCAGCAGGATTTTGGGGTGAATCTGCCTGATTTTGGGTGAATCAAGCAGATTTTGGGGTAAAAATAGCACATTTTGGGGCACCTTAAAGGAATTTGGGGTGAAAGGATCAGATTTTGGGCACCTTGAAGGATTTTGGGGTGAAACCAGACTATTTTGGGATCAAACGAGCAGATTTTGGGTGCTCAGCAGGATTTTGGGGTGAAAAAAGCAGGTTTGGGGACATCCAGCAAGCTTTTGGGGTGAATCTGCCCTATTTTGGGTGAATCAAGCAGGATTTGGGGTGAAAATTGCACATTTTGGGGCACCCAGCAGGATTTTGGGGTGAAAGGAGCAGATTTTGGGGCTCTCAGCAGGATTTTGGGGTGAATCTGCTCTATTTTGGGTGAATCAAGCAGATTTTAGGGTGAAAATGGCACATTTTGGGCACCTTAAAGGATTTTGGGGTGAAAGGAGCAGATTTTGGGCATCTTGAAGGATTTTGGGGTGAAACCAGACTATTTTGGGGTGAAAGGAGCAGATTTTGGGTGCTCAGCAGGATTTTGGGGTGAAAAAAGCAGGTTTGGGGACATCCAGCAAGATTTTGGGGTGAATCTGCTCTATTTTGGGTGAATCAAGCAGGATTTGGGGTGAAAATGGCACATTTTGGGGCACCCAGCAGGATTTTGGGGTGAAAGGAGCAGATTTGGGGCATCTTGAAGGATTTTGGGGTGAAACCAGACTATTTTGGGATCAAACGAGCAAATTTTGGGTGCTCAGCAGGATTTTGGGGTGAAAAAAGCAGGTTTGGGGACATCCAGCAAGATTTTGGGGTGAATCTGCTCTATTTTGGGTGAATCAAGCAGATTTTGGGGTGAAAATGGCACATTTTGGGGCACCCAGCAGGATTTTGGGGTGAAAGGAGCGGATTTTGGGGCTCTCAGCAGGATTTTGGGGTGAATCTGCCCTATTTTGGGGTGAACCAAGCAGATTTTGGGGTGAAAGGAGCAGATTTTGGGTGCCCAGCAGGATTTTGGGGTGAATTCTGCAGGTTTTGGGTGCTACGGGAGGGCTCCCCCTTACCAGGTCCCCCTTCACCCGGGGCCGCTGGGGAGAGACGAGAGAGAGTGAGGGGGGGGGAACTGGGGGGGACTGGGAGAAACTGGGGGAGACATTGGGGGGGACGGGGGGGGACTGGGGGCACTGGGAGGGACTGGGGGGCACTGGAGGACATTGGAGGGGATTGGGGGTGACTGGGAGACACTGGGGGCACTGGGGGGGACTGGGGGGCACTGGGATACTGGGGGGCACTGGGGGCACTGGGGGGGACACAGGAACACTGGGAGACAATGAGGGACACTGGGGGGCACTGGGAGACAATGGGGGTGACTGGGGGGCACTGGGGATACTGGGGAACACTGGGGGGTACTGGGATGCAATGAGGGGGACTGGGGGTGACTGGGGGACACTGGGGGACATTGGAGGGGATTGGGGGTGACTGGGAGACACTGGAAGGGACTGGGGACACTGGGGAGGACACAGGGACACTGGGGGGCACTGGAATACAATGAGGGGGACTGGGGGTGACTGGGAGACACTGGGGGGACACTGGGGGGGAGTGGGGGCACGAGGGGGCACTGGGGGACACTGGGAGACAATGGGGGGGACTGGGGGGCACAAGTGGGATACTGGGACACTGGGGGGGACTTGGGGGGACTGGGGATGACAAGGGGGGCACTGGGAGACAATGGGGGACACTGGGAGATAATGGGGGACACTGGGAGATAATGGGGGACACTGGGAGATAATGGGGGGGACTGGGAGACAATGGGGGGGACTGGGGGGGATTGGGGGGGACACAGGGGCACTGGGGGGCACTGGGGGGCACTGGGTGACACTGGGTGACACTGGGAGACAATGGGGGACAATGGGGGGCACAGGGGGGACATTTGGGGTGACTGGGGGGGACACAGGAGAACAATGGGGGAACGTTTGGGGTGACTGGGATGGACTGGGAGGCACTGGGGGGCACTGGGGGCACCTTGGCAGCGCAGCTGACGTTGATGCTCTTGTTCCTCCCAGGGAAGAAGTTGATGACCTGCGGGAGGCGAAGGGTTAACGCGGCCTCCCAGTGCCTCCCAGTCCATCCCAGTGCCTCCCAGTCCAACCCAGTGCCTCCCAGTCCAACCCAGAGCTCCCAGTGCCTCCCAGTCCCATCCAACTCAATGCAAAACACCAAAAACCATTGCACCCACACCCTCCCAGCGCTCCCAGTGCCTCCCAGTCCATCCCAGTGCCTCCCAGTCCATCCTAGTGCCTCCCAGTCGCTCCCAGTCCATCCCAGTACCACGTAACACGACATTGCACCGTCAAACCTTTCACCAGGCGCCCTCCCAGTGCCTCCCAGTGCCTCCCAGTCCCATTCAACTCAATGCGAAACACCAAAAACCATCGCACCCAGCACCCTCCCAGCGCTCCCAGTACCTCCCAGTCCATCCCAGTGCCTCCCAGTCCATCCCAGTCATTCCCAGTTCCACATAAAATGACATTGCAATGCAAACCCTGCACCAGGCGCCCTCCCAGTGCCTCCCAGTCCCTCCCAGTCCCATTCAACTCAATGCGAAACACCAAAAACACTGCACCCAGCACCCTCCCAGCGCTCCCAGTGCCTCCCAGTGCTTCCCAGTCCATCCCAGTGCCTCCCAGTCCATCCCAGTGCCTCCCAATTCCACGTAAAATGACATTGCAATGCAAACCCTGCACCAGGCGCCCTCCCAGTGCCTCCCAGTGCCTCCCAGTCCCATTCAACTCAATGCGAAACACCAAAAACATTGCACCCAGCACCCTCCCAGCGCTCCCAGTGCCTCCCAGTGCTTCCCAGTCCATCCCAGTGCCTCCCAGTCCATCACAGTTCCACGTAAAATGACATTGCAATGCAAACCCTGCACCAGGCGCCCTCCCAGTGCCTCCCAGTCCCTCCCAGTCCCATTCAACTCAATGTGAAACACCAAAAACACCGCACCCAGCACCCTCCCAGCGCTCCCAGTGCCTCCCAGTGCCTCCCAGTCCATCCCAGTTCCACGTAAAATGATATTGCAATGCAAATCCTGCACCAGGTGCCCTCCCAGTGCCTCCCAGTCCCTCCCAGTCCCATTCAACTCAATGCAAAACACCAAAAACATTGCACCCAGCACCCTCCCAGCGCTCCCAGTGCCTCCCAGTCCATCCCAGTTCCACGTAAAATGACATTGTAATGCAAACCCTGCACCAGGCGCCCTCCCAGTGCCTCCCAGTCCCTCCCAGTCCCATTCTACTCAATGCGAAACACCAAAAACACCGCACCCAGCACCCTCCCAGCGCTCCCAGTGCCTCCCAGTCCATCCCAGTGCCTCCCAGTCCATCCCAGTCATTCCCAGTTCCACGTAAAATGACATTGCAATGCAAACCCTGCACCAGGTGCCCTCCCAGTGCCTCCCAGTCCCTCCCAGTCCCATTCAACTCAATGCGAAACACCAAAAACACCGCACCCAGCACCCTCCCAGCGCTCCCAGTGCTTCCCAGTCCATCCCAGTGCCTCCCAGTCCATCCCAGTTCCACGTAAAATGACATTGCAATGCAAATCCTGCACCAGGCGCCCTCCCAGTGCCTCCCAGTCCCTCCCAGTCCCATTCAACTCAATGCGAAACACCAAAAACATTGCACCCAGCACCCTCCCAGCGCTCCCAGTGCCTCCCAGTCCATCCCAGTGCCTCCCAGTCCATCCCAGTTCCACGTAAAATGACATTGCAATGCAAACCCTGCACCAGACGCCCTCCCAGTGCCTCCCAGTGCCCCCCAGTCCCATTCAACTCAATGCGAAACACCAAAAACACTGCACCCAGCACCCTCCCAGCGCTCCCAGTGCATCCCAGTGCTTCCCAGTCCATCCCAGTGCCTCCCAGTCCATCCCAGTTCCACGTAAAATGACATTGCAATGCAAACCCTGCACCAGGCGCCCTCCCAGTGCCTCCCAGTGCCCCCCAGTCCCATTCAACTCAATGCGAAACACCAAAAACACTGCACCCAGCACCCTCCCAGCGCTCCCAGTGCCTCCCAGTGCTTCCCAGTCCATCCCAGTGCCTCCCAGTCCATCCCAGTGCCTCCCAGTCCATCCCAATTCCACGTAAAATGACATTGCAATGCAAACCCTGCACCAGGCGCCCTCCCAGTGCCTCCCAGTCCCATTCAACTCAATGCGAAACACCAAAAACACCGCACCCAGCACCCTCCCAGCGCTCCCAGTGCCTCCCAGTGCTTCCCAGTCCATCCCAGTGCCTCCCAGTCCATCCCAGTCATTCCCAGTTCCACGTAAAATGACATTGCAATGCAAACCCTGCACCAGGCGCCCTCCCAGTGCCTCCCAGTCCCTCCCAGTCCCATTCAACTCAATGCGAAACACCAAAAACACCGCACCCAGCACCCTGCCAGCGCTCCCAGTGCCTCCCAGTCCATCCCAGTGCCTCTCAGTCCATCCCAGTTCCACATAAAATGACATTGCAATGCAAATCCTGCACCAGGCGCCCTCCCAGTCCCTCCCAGTCCCATTCAACTCAATGCGAAACACCAAAAACATTGCACCCAGCACCCTCCCAGCGCTCCCAGTGCCTCCCGGTCCATCCCAGTCCCTCCCAGTCCATCCCAGTCATTCCCAGTTCCACGTAAAATGACATTGTAATGCAAACCCTGCACCAGGTGCCCTCCCAGTGCCTCCCAGTCCCTCCCAGTCCCATTCTACTCAATGTGAAACACCAAAAACACCGCACCCAGCACCCTCCCAGCGCTCCCAGTGCCTCCCAGTCCATCCCAGTTCCACGTAAAATGACATTGCAATGCAAACCCTACACCAGGCGCCCTCCCAGTGCCTCCCAGTCCCATTCAACTCAATGCGAAACACCAAAAACACCGCACCCAGCACCCTCCCAGCGCTCCCAGTGCATCCCAGTGCTTCCCAGTCCATCCCAGTGCCTCCCAGTCCATCCCAGTTCCACGTAAAATGACATTGCAATGCAAATCCTGCACCAGGCGCCCTCCCAGTGCCTCCCAGTCCCTCCCAGTCCCATTCAACTCAATGCGAAACACCAAAAACACCGCACCCAGCACCCTCCCAGCGTTCCCAGTGCCTCCCAGTCGCTCCCAGTGCCTCCCAGTCCATCCCAGTTCCACGTAAAATGACATTGCAATGCAAACCCTACACCAGGCGCCCTCCCAGTGCCTCCCAGTCCCATTCAACTCAATGCGAAACACCAAAAACACCGCACCCAGCACCCTCCCAGCGCTCCCAGTGCATCCCAGTGCTTCCCAGTCCATCCCAGTGCCTCCCAGTCCATCCCAGTTCCACGTAAAATGACATTGCAATGCAAATCCTGCACCAGGCGCCCTCCCAGTGCCTCCCAGTCCCTCCCAGTCCCATTCAACTCAATGCGAAACACCAAAAACACCGCACCCAGCACCCTCCCAGCGTTCCCAGTGCCTCCCAGTCGCTCCCAGTGCCCCCGGGCTCACCCTGTTGACCTTGAGCAGCACGCAGGGCTGCCCGCTGCCGTAGCCGTAGTCACCCATGGCCCCCAGGCCGGCGCAGGGTCCCAGCAGGGAGCGGTTGAAGCGACAGGCGCGCTTCGGGTAGTTGGGGACGCTGTCGTCCGGCTGCTCGTTGTAGCGCCCGGGGACGCAGGCGGCGTTGCGGGCGGCCTGGACGCTGTCGTTGTACGCTGCACCCAACCCCCACACCCACCAGTCAGGCACTGGGGCCCTCCCAGTATCACCCAGTAAGGATTGGGGCCCTCCCGGTGGCACCCAGTATGGATTTGGGACCTCCCAGTACCACCCAGTATGGATTTGGGCCGTTGCGGGCGGCCTGGATGCTGTCGTTGTACGCTGCACCCAACCCCCACACCCACCAGTCAGGCACTGGGACCCTCCCAGTATCACCCAGTAAGGATTGGGGCCCTCCCGGCGGCACCCAGTATGGATTTGGCGCCTCCCAGTATGAATTTAGATTCTTTAGTATGGATTTGGGCCCTCCCAGTATCACCCAGTATGGACTGGGGCCCTCCTGGTAACTCCCATTATGAATTTGGGGCCTCCCAGTGGCACCCAGTACAGATTTGGGCCCTCCCAGTGTCACCCAGTATGAATTTGGCACCTCCCAGTATCACCCAGTATGAATTTAGATTCTTTAGTATGGATTTGGGCCCTCCCAGTATCACCCAGTGTGGATTGGGGCCCTCCCGGTGACACCCAGTATGGATTTGGGGCCTACCAGTGGCACCCAGTATGGATTTGGGGCCTCCCAGTGTCACCCAGTACAGATTTGAGCCCCCCCAGTACGGATTGGCGCCCTCCTGGTGTCACCCAGTATGGATTTGGGGCCTCCCAGTACCACCCAGTATGGATTTGGGCCGTTGCGGGCGGCCTGGACGCTGTCGTTGTACGCTGCACCCAACCCCCACACCCACCAGTCAGGCACTGGGACCCTCCCAGTATCACCCAGTAAGGATTGGGGCTCTCCCGGTGGCACCCAGTATGGATTAGGGCCCTCCCAGTATCACCCAGTGTGGATTGGGACCCTCCCGGTGACACCCAGTACGGATTTGGGGCCTCCCCCGTCACCCAGTACAGATTTGGGCCCTCCCAGTGTCACCCAGTATGAATTTGGCAACTCCCAGTATCACCCAGTATGAATTTAGATTCTTTAGTATGGATTTGGGCCCTCCCAGTATCACCCAGTGTGGATTTGGGCCCCCCCCAGTATGTATTCGGGCCCTCCCGGTAACACCCAGTATGGATTTGGGGCCTACCAGTGGCACCCTGTACAGATTTGGGGCCTCCCAGTAGGGATTTGGGCCCTCCCAGTATCACCCAGTGTGGATTCGGGCCCTCCCGGTGACACCCAGTATGGATTTGGGGCCTACCAGTGGCACCCTGTACAGATTTGGGGCCTCCCAGTGTCACCCAGTATGGATTGGGGCCTCCCAGTGTCACCCAGTACAGATTTGGGGCCTCTCAGTGTCACCCAGTATGGATTTGGCACCTCCCAGTATCACCCAGTATGAATTTAGATTCTCTAGTATGGATTTGGGCCCTCCCCAGTACGGATTGGGGCCCTCCCAGTGTCACCCAGTATGGATTTGGGGCCTCCCAGTACCACCCAGTATGGATTTGGGCCGTTGCGGGCGGCCTGGACGCTGTCGTTGTACGCTGCACCCAACCCCCACACCCACCAGTCAGGCACTGGGGCCCTCCCAGTATCACCCAGTAAGGATTGGGGCCCTCCCGGTGGCATCCAGTATGGATTCGGGGCCTCCCAGTATCACCCAGTACGGATTTGGGCCGTTGCGGGCGGCCTGGACGCTGTCGTTGTACGCTGCACCCAACCCCCACACCCACCAGTCAGGCACTGGGGCCCTCCCAGTATCACCCAGTAAGGATTGGGGCCCTCCCGGTGTCACCCAGTATGGATTTGGGGCCTCCCAGTATCACCCAGTATGGATTTGGGCCGTTGCGGGCGGCCTGGACGCTGTCGTTGTACGCTGCACCCAACCCCCACACCCACCAGTCAGGCACTGGGGCCCTCCCAGTATCACCCAGTAAGGATTGGGGCCCTCCCGGTGGCACCCAGTATGGATTTGGGCCCTCCCAGTATCACCCAGTGTGGATTCGGGCCCTCCCGGTGACACCCAGTATGGATTTGGGGCCTACCAGTGGCACCCTGTACAGATTTGGGGCCTCTCAGTGTCACCCAGTATGGATTTGGCACCTCCCAGTATCACCCAGTATGAATTTAGATTCTTTAGTATGGATTTGGCACCTCCCAGTATCACCCAGTGTGGATTTGGGCCCCCCCCAGTATGTATTCGGGCCCTCCCGGTAACACCCAGTATGGATTTGGGGCCTACCAGTGGCACCCTGTAGAGATTTGGGGCCTCCCAGTAGGGATTTGGGCCCTCCCAGTGTCACCCAGTATGGATTGGGGCCTCCCAGTATCACCCAGTATGGATTCGGGCCCTCCCAGGATAGATTTGGGGCCTCCCATTCCCCTCCAGTCCCTTTCAGACCCCTCCCAGTGCCCCCCAGTCCCTCCCAGTGCCCTCCCAATCCCCTCCCAGTGCTCCCCAGTTCCCCCCAATGTCCTCCCAGTCTCTCCCAGTGCCCTCCCATTTCTTCCCAGTCCCTCCCAATCCCCTCCCACATACCTCCCAGTGCTCCCCAGTTCCCCCCAATGTCCTCCCAGTCCCTCCCAGTGCCCTCCCATTTCTTCCCAGTCCCTCCCAGTCCCCTCCCAGTGCCCCCTAGTCCTTCTCAATCCCCTCCCACATCCCTCCCAGTGCTCCCCAGTTCCCCCCACTGCCCTCCCAGTCCTTCCCAGTGCCCCCCCAGTGCCCCCCAGTCCCTCCCAGTGCCCTCCCAATCCCCTCCCAGTGCTCCCCAGTTCCCCCCAATGTCCTCCCAGTCCCTCCCAGTGCCCTCCCATTTCTTCCCAGTCCCTCCCAATCCCCTCCCATATCCCTCCCAGTGTCCCCCAGTCCTTCTCAATCCCCTCCCACATCCCTCCCAGTGCTCCCCAGTTCCCCCCACTGCCCTCCCAGTCCTTCCCAGTGCCCCCCCAGTGCCCCCCAGTCCCTCCCAGTGCCCTCCCAGTGCCCTCCCATATCCCTCCCAGTGCTCCCCAGTTCCCCCCAATGTCCTCCCAGTCCCTCCCAGTGCCCTCCCGTTTCTTCCCAGTCCCTCCCAATCCCCTCCCATATCCCTCCCAGTGCCCCCCAGTCCCTCCCAGTGTCCCCCCAGTGCCCCCCAGTCCTTCTCAATCCCCTCCCACATCCCTCCCAGTGCTCCCCAGTTCCCCCCACTGCCCTCCCAGTCCTTCCCAGTGCCCCCCCAGTGCCCCCCAGTCCCTCCCAGTGCCCTCCCAATCCCCTCCCATATCCCTCCCAGTGCTCCCCAGTTCCCCCCAATGTCCTCCCAGTCCCTCCCAGTGCCCTCCCATTTCTTCCCAGTCCCTCCCAGTCCCCTCCCATATCCCTCCCAGTGCCCCCTAGTCCTTCTCAATCCCCTCCCACATCCCTCCCAGTGCTCCCCAGTTCCCCCCACTGCCCTCCCAGTCCTTCCCAGTCCCCCCCAGTGCCCCCCCAGTCCCTCCCAGTGCCCCCCCAGTCCCTCCCAGTGCCCTCACGCTCAAGGAACTGGTGCAGGGCGGTCACGTAGTGGTGCCAGGTCTGGCTCTGGGTGACGTTGAAGGTGACGTCGAGGCCCTCGGTGCGCGGGCGAATCATCATCCCTGCACGAGGACACACCTCGCACGAGGGCCTTGCACGAGGGTGGGCCTTGCACGAGCAAGGGGGGGCCTTGCACGAGGGGCCCTCTTGCACGAGGGCCTCGCACGAGGATCCGCCTCGCATGAGCAACGGGGGCCTTGCACGAGGGCCTCGCACAAGCACAGCCCTGGCACGAGGGCCTTGCACGAGGACCCACCTTGCACAACGGCCCGTCTTGCACAAGCATGGGGACACCTCGCACGAGGCAAGGGGAGCTTTGCACGAGGGCCTTGCACCAGGGTTTTGCACGAGGACCTCCTGTGCCCCCCTCGTGCAAAGGGACTCCCTCGTGTCGCCCCCCCCCTCGTGCAAACCCTTGTGCAAAGAGATCCTTGGTGGGACCTCCTGGTGCAAACCCTTGTGCAAAGACCCCCCGTGTTACACACCCCCCCCTTGTGCAAAGGGACCCCCTCAGGTGCCCCCCTCGTGCAAACCATTGTGCAAAGGGACCCCTCGTATGACCCCCTCGTGCAAACCCTCGTGAATAGGGACCCCTCAGGTGCCCCCCTTGTGCAAAGGGACCCCTCCTGTGCCCCCCTCGTGCAAACCCCCGTGCAAAGAGACCCTTCGTGGCACCCCCCTCGTGCAAAGGGACCCCTCCTGTGCCCCCCTCGTGCAAACCCTTGTGCAAAGGGACCCCTCCTGTGCCCCCCTTGTGCAAAGGGACCCCCAGGCACCCCCCCTCGTGCAAATCCACATGCAAAGGGACCCCCCCGTGCCCCCCTCGTGCAAAGGGACCCCTCAGGCACCCCCCCTCGTGCAAACCCTCGTGCAAGGGGCCCCTCGTGCACTCACCAGGGGTCGCCAACCGGTCCTGGTACTTGGGGACGTGGGGGTCGACGCTCTGGAGCATCACCCACATGGTGAGGGCGAAGAGCCCGGCCAGGAACCCGTAGAACACCAGGTAGAAGAGCAGGATCAGGCCTGGGGGGGGCAAAAAGGGGGGGTAAAGACCCCCAAAACTGCCCCCCCGGGGGTAAAACCCCCCCAGGGGCAGAAATCCCCATCAAAATTGCCCCATTTACCCCAAAATTGCCCCTAATCACCCTCAAAATGGCCCAATTTGCCCTCAAAACCCCCCTTATCACCACAAAAGCCCCTCTAGAAGAGCAGGATGAGGTCTGGGGGGGTAAAAAGGGGGGGTAAAGACCCCCAAAATTGCCCCCTCCGGGGGGTAAAACCCCCCCAGGGGCAGAAGTCCCCATCAAAATTGCCCCTATTTACCCCAAAATTGCCCCAATTTGCCCCCAAAATGCCCCTTGTTAACCCAAAAGCTCCTCTAGAAGAGCAGCATCAGGCCTGGGGGGGCAAAAAGGGGGGGTAAAGACCCCCAAAACTGCCCCCCCCGGGGGTAAAACCCCCCCAGGGGCAGAAATCCCCATCAAAATTGCCCCATTTACCCCAAAATTGCCCCAAATCACCCTCAAAATGGCCCAATTTGCCCTCAAAAACCCCCCCTTATCACCACAAAAGCCCCTCTAGAAGAGCAGCATCAGGCCCTGGGGGGGCAAAAAGGGGGGGTAAAGACCCCCAAAATTGCCCCCCCCGGGGGTAAAACCCCCCCAGGGGCAGAAATCCCCATCAAAATCACCCTATTTACCCCCAAATCGCCCCAATTTGCCCTCAAAATGCCCCTTGTTACCCCAAAAGCCTCTCTAGAAGAGCAGGATCAGGCCAGGGGGGTAAAAAGGGGGGTAAAGACCCCCAAAATTGCCCCCCGGGGGTAAAACCCCCCCAGGGGCAGAAATCCCCATCAAAATTGCCCCATTTACCCCAAAATTGCCCCAAATCACCCTAAAAATGGCCCAATTTGCCCTCAAACCCCCCCCTTACCACCACAAAAGCCCCTCTAGAAGAGCAGGATCAGGCCAGGGGGGGCAAAAAGGGGGGGTAAAGACCCCCAAAACTGCCCCCCCCGGGGTAAAACCCCCCCAGGGGCAGAAATCCCCATCAAAATTGCCCCATTTACCCAAAATTGCCCCAAATCACCCTCAAAATGGCCCAATTTGCCCTCAAAACCCCCCTTATCACCACAAAAGCCCCTCTAGAAGAGCAGCATCAGGCCTGGGGGGGGCAAAAAGGGGGTTAAAGACCCCCAAAATTGCCCCCCCGGGGGTAAAACCCCCCCAGGGGCAGAAGTCCCCATCAAAATTGCCCCTATTTACCCCAAAATCGCCCCAATTTGCCCTCAAAACCCCCCTTATCACCACAAAAGCCCCTCTAGAAGAGCAGGATCAGGCCTGGGGGGGTAAAAAGGGGGGTTAAAGACCCCCAAAACTGCCCCCCCCGGGGGTAAAATCTCCCCAGGGGCAGAAATCCCCATCAAAATTGCCCATTTACCCCAAAATCGCCCCAATTTGCCCTCAAAACCCCCCCTTATCACCACAAAACCCCCTCTAGAAGAGCAGGATGAGGCCTGGGGGGGCAAAAAGGGGGGGTAAAGACCCCCAAAATTGCCCCCCCGGGGGTAAAATTGCCCCAGGGGCAGAAATCCCCATCAAAATTGCCCCATTTACGTCAAAATTGCCCCATTTACCCCAAAATTGCCCCAAATCACACTCAAAATGGCCCAATTTGCCACAAAACCCCCCTTATCACCCAAAAGCCCCTCTAGAAGAGCAGGATCAGGCCAGGGGTGCAAAAAGGGGGGGTAAAGACCCCCAAAACTGCCCCGCCGGGGGTAAAACCCCCCCAGGGGCAGAAATCCCCATCAAAATTGCCCTATTTACCCCCAAATCGCCCCAATTTGCCCCCAAAATGCCCCTTGTTACGCCAAAAGCCCCTCTAGAAGAGCAGGATCAGGCCTGGGGGGGCAAAAAGGGGGGGTAAAGACCCCCAAAACTGCCCCCCCGGGGGTAAAATCGCTCCAGGGTCAGAAATCCCCATCAAAATTGCCCCTATTTACCCCCAAATCGCCCCAATTTGCCCCCAAAATGCCCTTGTTAACCCAAAAGCTCCTCTAGAAGAGCAGGATGAGGCCTGGGGGGGTAAAAAAGGGGGGTAAAGACCCCCAAAACTGCCCCCCCCGGGGGTAAAATCGCTCCAGGGGCAGAAATCCCCATCAAAATTGCCCCATTTACCCCAAAATTACCCCAATTTGCCCTCAACCCCCTCCCTTCTCACCCCAAAAGCCCCTCTAGAAGAGCAGGATCAGGGTAAAGACCCCCCCGAACCCCCTAAATCCTTGCTCAGACCCCCCCCAAACCCCCAAATCGTAACTGACCCCCCAAATCCTCCTTCAGACCCCCCCAAACCCCCCTAAATCCTCGCTCTGATCCCCCAAACCCCCAAATCCTCCCTTAGACCCCCCCCAAATCTCTCTCTAGACCTCCCAAAACCCCAAATCCTCCCTCAGAACCCCCAAATTCCACCAAAATCCTCCTCAGACCCCCCAAATCCTCCTTCAGACCCCCCAAACCCCCTAAATCCTTGCTGACCCCCCCAAATCCTCAAATCCTCCCTTAGCCCCCCCAAATCTCTCTCTAGACCCCCCAAACCCCCAAAATCCTCCTCAGACCCCCCAAATCCTCCTTCAGACCCCCCCAAACCCCCCTAAATCCTCGCTCTGACCCCCCCAAACCCCAAATCCTCCCTTAGATCCCCCAAATCCTCCTTCAGACCCCCCAAACCCCCTCAATCCTCGCTCTGACCCCCAAATCCTCCCTTAGACCCCCCCAATCTTCTTTCAGACCCCCCTTTACCCCCAAATCCTCCCTTAGGCCCCCCCCAAATCTCTCTCTAGACCTCCCAAACCCCCAAAATCCTCCTCAGAACCCCAAATCCTCCTTCAGACCCCCCAAACCCCCAAATCCTCCTTTAGAGCCCCCCAAACCCCCAAATCCTCCCTTAGACCCCCCCAAATCTCTCTCTAGACCTCACAACCCCCAAAATCCTCCTCAGACCCCCCAAATCCTCCTTCAGACCCCCCCAAATCCTCCTTCAGACCCCCCTTTACCCCCAAATCCTCCCTTAGGCCCCCCCCAAATCTCTCTCTAGACCCCCCAAACCCCCAAAATCCTCCTCAGACCCCCCAAATCCTCCTTCAGACCCCCCCAAAACCCCCCTAAATCCTCGCTCTGACCCCCCAAACCCCCAAATCCTCCCTTAGACCCCCCCCAAATCCTCCTTCAGACCCCCCAAACCCCCTCAATCCTCGCTCAGACCCCCCAAATCCTCCCTTAGACCCCCCCAATCTTCTTTCAGACCCCCCTTTACCCCCAAATCCTCCCTTAGGCCCCCCCAAATCTCTCTCTAGACCTCCCAAACCCCCAAAATCCTCCTCAGACCCCCCAAATCCTCCTTCAGACCCCCCAAACCCCCAAATCCTCCTCAGAGCCCCCCAAACCCCCAAATCCTCCCTTAGCCCCCCCCAAATCTCTCTCTAGACCTCACAAAACCCCCAAAATCCTCCTCAGACCCCCCAAATCCTCCTTCAGACCCCCCCCAAACCCCCCTAAATCCTCGCTCTGACCCCCCAAACCCCCAAATCCTCCCTTAGATCCCCCAAATCCTCCTTCAGACCCCCCAAATCCCCTCAATCCTCGCTCTGACCCCCCAAATCCTCCCTTAGACCCCCCAATCTTCTTTCAGACCCCCCTTTACCCCCAAATCCTCCCTTAGGCCCCCCCAAATCTCTCTCTAGACCTCCCAAACCCCCTAAAATCCTCCTCAGAACCCCCAAATCCTCCTTCAGACCCCCCAAACCCCCCAACCCTCCTTTAGAGCCCCCAAACCCCCAAATCCTCCCTTAGCCCCCCCCAAATCTCTCTCTAGACCTCCAAAACCCCAAATTCCTCCTCAGACCCCCCAAATCCCCCCAAAATCCTCCTCAGACCCCCCAAATCCTCCTTCAGACCCCCCCAAACCCCCCCAATCCTCCTTCAGAGCCCCCTGAACCCCCAAATCCTCCCTTAGACCCCCCCAAATCTCTCTCTAGACCTCCCAAACCCCCTAAATCCTCGCTCAGACCCCCCAAATCCTCCTTTAGACCCCCCCAAATCCTCCTTCAGAGCCCCCTGAACCCCCAAATCCTCCCTTAGGCCCCCCCCAAATCTCTCTCTAGACCCCCCAAACCCCCAAAATCCTCCTCAGACCCCCCAAATCCTCCTTCAGACCCCCCCCAAACCCCCCTAAATCCTCGCTCTGACCCCCCAAACCCCCAAATCCACCCTTAGACCCCCCAAATCCTCCTTCAGACCCCCCAAACCCCCTCAATCCTTGCTCAGACCCCCCAAATCCTCCTTTAGACCACCTCCAATCCTCCTTCAGAGCCCCCCAAACCCCCAAATCCTCCCTTAGCCCCCCCCAAATCTCTCTCTAGACCTCCCAAAACCCCAAATTCCTCCTCAGACCCCCCCAAATCCCCCCAAAATCCTCCTCAGACCCCCCAAATCCTCCTTCAGACCCCCCAAACCCCCCAATCCTCCTTCAGAGCCCCCTGAACCCCCAAATCCTCCCTTAGACCCCCCCAAATCTCTCTCTAGACCTCCCAAACCCCCAAAATCCTCCTCAGAACCCCCCAAACCCCCGCTCAGACCCCCCAAATCCTCCTTCAGAGCCCCCTGAACCCCCAAATCCTCCCTTAGCCCCCCCCAAATCTCTTTCTAGACCTCCCAAACCCCCAAAATCCTCCTCAGACCCCCCAAATCCTCCTTCAGACCCCCCCAATCCTCCTTCAGAGCCCCCCTGAACCCCCAAATCCTCCCTTAGGCCCCCCCCAAATCTCTCTCTAGACCTCTCAAGTCCCCTAAATCCTCGCTCTGACCCCCCCAAACATTCAATCCTTGCTCAGACCCCCCAAATCCTCCTTCAGACCCCCCCAAACCCCCCTATATCCTCGCTCTGACCCCCCAAACCCCCAAATCCTCCCTTAGACCCCCCCAAATCCTCCTTCAGACCCCCCAAACCACCTCAATCCTCACTCAGACCCCCCCAAATCCTCCTTTAGACCCCCCCAATCCTCCTTCAGAGCCCCCTGAACCCCCAAATCCTCCCTTAGACCCCCCCAAATCTCTCTCTAGACCTCACAAACCCCCAAAATCCTCCTCAGACCCCCCAAATCCTCCTTCAGACCCCCCCAAACCCCCCCCTCCTCCTTCAGAGCCCCCCAAACCCCCAAATCCTCCCTTAGACCCCCCCCAAATCTCTCTCTAGACCCCCCAAACCCCCCTCAATCCTCGCTCAGACCCCCCAAATCCTCCTTCAGACCCCCTCAAACCCCCAAATCCTCCCTTAGACCCCCCCAAATCCTCCTTCACACCCCCCCCCCCCCCCACTTTTAAGGCTGATTTGGGGGGGCATTTCCAAAGAGCCCCCCCCCCCAATATGAAAACAAAGGGCTGCATAGAGACCTCCCCCCCACACTTTTTGGGGTGCAAGACCCCCCCCCCGAAACGAAGCTGGAATTGAGGGGGGGGTCCCAAAACTGGGGTTTAAGTGGGGGAGGGAGGGAAAAGGGGGCGGGGTTTGCCCCCCCCCCCCCCCCCCCCCATCTGTCGCGTTGTGGCTGGAAAAGTAGGTCATGGTCTGGGTGGGGGAGGGGAGCGACGGGACCCCCCCTTCGGGGGGGGGGGGGGGGGATGAGCAGATGGGACACCCCCCCCCCCCCCCTTTGTGCCCGGGGGGACCCCCCCCTCTTCCCAGAGACACCCCCCCCCCATCATACCCAGGGACCCCCCCTTCTCCCACCCCGGGGGGGGGGGATTTGGGGGGGTGTGGGGATGATTTGAGGGGGGGGGTCTGGGGGGGGGGGGGTTGGGGGGGTCTGAGTGAGGATTTAGGGGGGGTCGGGGGGGTCTGAAGGAGGATTTGGGGGGTCTAAGGGTGGATTTGGGGGGTTTGGGGGTCTGAGCAAGGATTTGGGGGTCTAAGGGTGGATTTGGGGGGTTGGGGGGGTCTAAAGGTGGATTTGGGGGGTCTAAGGGAGGATTTGGGGGGTCTAAGGGAGGATTTGGGGGGTCTAAAGGTGGATTTGGGGGGTCTAAGGGTGGATTTGAGGGGTCGGGGGGGTCTGAAGGAGGATTTGGGGGGTCTAAAGGTGGATTTGGGGGGTCAGGGGGGTCTGAAGGAGGATTTGGGGGGTCTAAGGGTGGATTTGGGGGGTCAGGGGGGGTCTGATGGAGGATTTGGGGGGTCTAAAGGTGGATTTGGGGGGTCTAAGGGTGGATTTGGGGGGTTGGGGGGGGTCTGAAGGAGGATTTGGGGGGTCTAAAGGTGGATTTGGGGGGTCGGGGGGGGTCTGAAGGAGGATTTGGGGGGTCTAAGGGTGGATTTGGGGGGTCTAAGGGTGGATTTGGGGGGTCGGGGGGGTCTGAAGGAGGATTTGGGGGGTCTAAGGGTGGATTTGGGGGTCAGGGGGTCTGAAGGAGGATTTGGGGGGTCTAAAGGTGGATTTGGGGGGTTGGGGGGGTCTGAAGGAGGATTTGGGGGGGTCTAATGGTGGATTTGGGGGTTTGGGGGATCAGAGCGAGGATTTGGGGGGTTCATGGAGTCTGAAGGAGGATTCGGGGGTCTAAGGGAGGATTTAGGGGGGTCTAGAGAGAGATTTGGGGGGTCTAAGGGTGGATTTGGGGGTTTGGGGGGTCTGAGCAAGGATTTAGGGGGGTCAGGGGGGTCTGAAGGAGGATTTGGGGGGTCTAAGGGTGGATTTGGGGGAGGATTTGGGGGTCTAAGGGAGGATTTTGGGGTTTGGGGGGATCTGAAGGAGGATTTGGGGGGTCTAAGGGTGGATTTGGGGGTTTAGGGGGAGGATTTGGGGGGTTTGGGGGGTCTGAGCGAGGATTTGGGGGTCTGAACAAGGAATTGGGGGGGGTTGGGGGGTTTGAAGGAGGATTGGGGGGGGTCTAAGGGAGGATTTTGGGGGTTCGGGGGTGTCTGAGTGAAGATTTAGGAGGGCTTGGGGGGTCTTGAGGGAGATTTGGGGGGTCTGAGCGAGGATTTAGGGGGGTTCGTAGGTCTGAAGGAGGTTTGGGGGGTCTAAGGGAGGATTTGGGGGGTTCGGGGGGTCTCGAGGGAGATTTGGGGGGTCAGAGCGAGGATTTGGGGTGTTCGGGGGGTCTGAAGGAGGATTTGGGGGTCTAAGGGGGGATTTGGGGGTTCGGGGGGTCTGGAGAAAGATTTGGAGGCTCTGAGGAGGATTTTGGGGGTCAGAACAAGGATTTTGGGGGGTTTGGGGGGTCTCGAGGGAGATTTGGGGGTTCGGGGGGTCAGAGGAGGATTTTGGGGGGGTCAGAGCAAGGATTTAGGAGGTTTGGGGGGGTCTCGAGGAAGATTTGGGGGGGTCAGAGCGAGGATTTGGGGGGTTCGGGGGGTCTGAAGGAGGATTTGGGGGTCTAAGGGAGGATTTGGGGGTTCGGGGGGGTCTAAGGGGGGTCAGAGCGAGGATTTAGGGGTTCGGGGGGGGGGATCTGGCAGCTCCTCCCCCCCCCCCAAATTGCACCCAATGCACCCCCACATTGCACCCGCTTGGGGGGGGTCCCCAGAACCCCCCCTCCCACTGCACCTACATCGGGGGGGGGTCCCCCAAAAGTGGGGGAGGGGTCCATATGTAGCCCCTCCCCCCCAAATTCCATTGGGAGGGGGGGTCCCCACTTCACCCCCATCCATCGCACCCATATGGGGGGGACCCCCCGCACTTTCACCCTCTCGGGGACCCCCCCCAGCACCCCAATTTTTGAACGGGGGGTGGGTGGGGGTGCTTTGCCCAGACCCCCCCCCCCCCCAAACCCCCAAATCTTCTCCCAGGACCCCCCTAAACCCCTCCTGAACCCCCAAAAACCCCTTCCAGACCCCCCCAAATCTTCTTTCTGCCCCCCCCAAAGCTCCCCGAGCCCCAAAATCGTCTCCTGGACCCCCCCAAACCCCTCCTGAACCCCCAAATCCCCTCCTGAACCCCCAAATCCCCTCCCAGACCCCCCCCAAACCCCTCCAGAGCCCCCCAAATCTTCTTTCCGAGCCCCCAAAACCACTCCAGACGCCCCCAAATCCCTTTCCAGCCCCCCCAAATCTTCTTCCCGACCCCCCGAGCTCCCCAAGCCCCCAAATCCCCTTCCAGACCCCCCAAACCCCTCCTGAACCCCCAAAACCCCTTCCAGACCCCGTAAACCCCTCCTGAACCCCCAAATCCCCTTCCAGACCCCCCCAAACCCCTCCTGAACCCCCAAAACCCCTTCCAGACCCCCCCAAACCCCTTTCCAGACCCCCCAACCCCCCCAAACCCATCCTGAACCCCCAAAACCCCTTCCAGACCCCCCCAAACCCCTTTCCAGACCCCCCCAAACCCCCCCAAACCCATCCTGAACCCCCAAAACCCCTTCCAGACCCCCTAAACCCCTCCAGAACCCCCCAAATCCCCTTCCAAACCCCCCCAAACCCCCCCAGACGCCCCCAAATCCCCTTCCAGACCCCCTCTGCCCCCCCCTTTCCCCCTCAATGCTCCCAGTAACCCCCCGCTAGCGCTCCCAGTAACTCCCCAGTAACCCCCCCCCAGTGCTCCCAGTAACCCCTGCTAGCGCTCCAGTAACCCCTCCTAGCGCTCCCAGTAACCTCCCCCAGTGCTCCCAGTAACCCCCCCTCCCAGTGCTCCCAGTAACCTCCCCTAGTGCTCCCAGTATCCCCCCCCAGTAACCCCTCCCAGCGCTCCCAGTCCCCCCCCCAATAACCCCTCCCAGCGCTCCCCAGTCCCCCCCCCAATAACCCCTCCCAGCGCTCCCAGTAACCCCCTCCAGTTACCCCCCGAGGGTCCCCATCTCCCTGTCTCCTGGTGGGGGGGGGGGGGTCCCCAAGAGTGGCTTCACCATTGAGACGAACGAAGCCCATCTGACACCCGCCGACCCGCCCACCCTATCCCTAAAGGGGTGCCCCCCCCCACCCACCCCCAGACTCACCCCAACTGGTCCCAGTCCTGCCCAGGAACTGGCGGGTGCGGGGGTCCCACACGAACGCTTTCCATTCAGCCAGAACCTGCCCGCAGCTGCGTTTCTCTTTATCCCGAGCCATGGGAGGAGGGGGGTCTCCGGGTGCCTCTCTCTGCGGGTCTCTCCCCCCCCCCTCCTCCTCCCCCTCACCCACTTTTGCACCCACTTTTGCACCCACCCCCCCCCGCCCCCTCCCCACGCTCCGCGCCGGGACTCGAACCCGCGACTCCCGCGGCCACCGCCGCGCGCGCCCTTTTAAAGCCTCGGAGGCCACGCCCCCTTCCCTCCCCCTCCCCTCCGCGGAGCGTCTCGGCCAATAGGAAGCGAGGATGGCGCCTTCGTTTGCATAAAGGGGCGGGGCGCCCCCGCGGCGGTTCCCACCGGTTTGCCATTGAGGAGTTGAGGGAGGGGGGGGGGGGGCTTAAAGGGGCAGAGGGGGACTTGGGAGGGTACTGGGGGGGAACTGGGAGCACTGGGGAGTAACTGGGGGTAACTGGGAAGTCGGGGGGTAACTGGGAGCACTGGGAGGTAACGGGGAACTCATGGGGTAACTGGAGGGGGTAACTGGGAGCACTGAGGGGGTAACTGGGAAGTCGGGGGGTAACTGGAGGGGTAACTGGGGGTAACTGGGAAGTCGGGGGGTAACTGGAGGGGGTAACTGGGAAGACGAGGGGTAACTGGAGGGGTAACTGGGAGCACTGGGAGGTAACGGGGAACTCATGGGGTAACTGGAGGGGGTAACTGGGAGCACTGAGGGGGTAACTGGGAAGTCGGGGGGTAACTGGAGGGGTAACTGGGAGCACTGGGAGGTAATGGGGAACTCATGGGGTAACTGGAGGAGGTAACGAAGAGCACTGGGGGGTAACTGGGAAGTCGGGGGGTAACTGGAGGGGTAACTGGGAGCACTGGGAGGTAATGGGGAACTCATGGGGTAACTGGAGGGGGTAACGGGGAGCACTGGGGGGGTAACTGGGAAGTCGGGGGGTAACTGGAGGGGTAACTGGAAGACGAGGGGTAACTGGAGAGGTAACTGGGAGCACTGGTAGGTAACGGGGAACTCATGGGGTAACTGGAGGGGGGGGAACGGGGAGCACTGGGGGGGTAACTGGGAAGTCGGGGGGTAACTGGAGGGGGTAACGGGGTAACTGGGATGTCGGGGGGTAACTGGAGGGGGTAACTGGGAAGACGAGGTGTAACTGGAGGGGTAACTGGGAGCACTGGGAGGTAACTGGGAAGTCGGGGGGTAACTGGAGGGGTAACTGGGAGCACTGGGAGGTAATGGGGGAACTCATGGGGTAACTGGACGGGGTAACGGGGAGCACTGGGGGGGTAACTGGGAAGTCGGGGGGTAACTGGAGGGGTAACTGGGAGCACTGGGAGGTAATGGGGAACTCATGGGGTAACTGGAGGGGTAACTGGGAGCACTGGGGGGGTAACTGGAGGGGGTAACTGGGAGCACTGGGAGGTAACGGGGAACTCATGGGGTAACTGGAGGGGGGTAACTGGGAGCACTGGGGGTTAACTGGGAAGTCGGGGGGTAACTGGAGGGGGGAATTGGGAGCACTGGGAGCAACTGGGAAGTCGGGGGGTAACTGGAGGGGTAGCTGGGAGCACTGGGAGGAAACGGGGAACTCATGGGGTAACTGGAGGGGGTAACGGGGAGCACTGCGGATCATTGGGGTGCTACTGGGAGCACTCGAGGTGGTTACTGGGAACACTGGGAGGCTACTGGGAGGTCATTACTGGGAGCACTGGGGGATGGTTACTGGGGGTTACTGGGAGCATTGGGGGAGGGTTACTGGGAGTACTGAGAGGATGGTTACTGGGATTCACTGGGATTCACTGGGGGAGGGTTACTGGGATTCACTGGGGGAGGGTTACTGGGATTCACTGGGAGCACTGGGGGCATGGTTACTGGGATTCACTGGGGGAGGGTTACTGGGAGCATTGGGGAAGGGTTACTGGGGGTTACTGGGAGCACTGGGATGGAAACTGAAGCCCTTGGACCACCCACGCTGCTCTCCTTGTCTTGGTTGTTAATGGGAGGGGGCGTGGCCTGAGGGGGGCGTGGCTTAAGGGAGGGGCGTGGCCTGCGGGGTCACTCGAGGTCAAGGCCATGGGGTGAAGCCCCCCCCCCCCCCCCCAAGGGCTCTGGGACCCCAGGGGTGCGGCGGCCCCGCTCCCAGTTCCTCCCAGTTCCCCCCCCAGTCCCAAACTGGTCGGACTGGTCCAGTCAGCCCGGGTGAGGCTGGTGCCCCCCCCCCCACACGGGTTGGGGGGGACCCCTGGAGTGCCCAACCCCCCAAAACCTCCCCCCAACCCCCCCCCTCC
>JAUMJJ010001075.1:0-30058 GCA_033556795.1 Tapera naevia | reverse complement strand
CCCCAACTCTGCTGATTTCCCCAAAATTCGGGTTTTTTTTACCCAATTACTGCGTTCATTTTCCCCAAAATAATTTTTTCCCCCAAAACAGTGTTCATTTTCCGTATAATCAGAATTTTTCCTCCGAAACTAGGTTCATTTTCCGCAAAATCCCTATTAACCCCCAAAACTGGGTACATTTTCACACAAATCAGGTTGTCCCGTCCAAACTGATTTCATTTTCCTCAAAACCTTCTATTTCCACTCCGCACTTGGTTCATTTCCCCAAAATCAGGATTTTTCCCCATTACTGGGTTCATTTTCTCCAAAATCAGGGTTTTTTCTCACAAAGTGGGTTAATTTTTCCAAAAATCATTTTTTACCCCAAAACTGGGTTCATTTTCCCCAAAATATGTTTTTTCCACCAAAACTGGGTTTATTTCCCTACATATTAGGTTTTCCCCAACAAACTGTGTTCATTTTCCCCCAAATCCGGGTTTTTCCCGATCACTGGGTTCATTTTCCCCAAAATCATTTTTTTCCCCAAAACTGGGTTCATTTTCCTTGAAAACAGGTTTTTCCGCAAAACTGGGTTCATTTTCCACATAATCAGCTTTTTTCCTCCGAAAATAGGTTCATTTTACATAAAATCCTTATTTCCCCCCAAAACTCAGTTCATTTTCACAAATATCAGGTTTTCCCCTCCTATCTGATTTCATTTTCCCCAAAATCTTCTATTTCCATTCCACACTGGGTTCATTTTCCCAAAATCATTTTTTTCCCCATTACTGGGTTCATTTTCCCCAAAATCATTTTTTCCCCCCAAAACTCGGTCCATGTTCCCCAAAATATGTTTTTTTCACCAAAAATGGGTTCACTTCCCTACAAATTTGGTTTTCCCTACCAAACTGGTTCCATTTTCCCCCAAATTAGAGTTTTTTACCCAATTACTGCGTTCATTTCCCCCAAAATCATTTTTCCCCCCAAAAGGGTTCATTTTCCGCATAATCAGATTTTTTCCTCCAAAACTAGGTTCATTTTCCACAAAATCCTTCCCCCCCCTCCCCAAAACTGGGTAAATTTTCACACAAATCAGTTGTCCCCTCCAAACTGATTTCATTTTCCTCAAAAATATTCTATTTCCACTCCGCACTTGGTTCATTTTCCCAAAATCAGGATTTTTCCCCATTACTGCGTTCATTTTCCCCAAAATATATTTTTTTTCCACAAAACTGGGTTTATTTCCCTACAAATTGGGTTTTCCCCACCAGACTGGGTTCATTTTTCTCCAAAATCCGGGGTTTTTACCCAATTACTGGCTTATTTCCACAAAATATTTTCCCCTCCCAAACTGGGTTCATTTTCCCCATAATCAGCTTCTATCCTCCCAAACTGGGTTCATTTTCCCCAAAATCCTTTTTTTCTTCAAAACACTGGGTGCATTTTCACACAAATCAAGTTTTCCCCTCCAAACAGTGTTCATTTTCCCCAAAATCAGGTTTTTTCCCCATTACTGGGTTCATTTCCCCCAAAATCGTTTTTTTTTCCCCCAAACTGGGTTCATTTTCCCCAAAATCGTTTTTTTTCCCTCCCAAACTGGGTTGATTTTCCCCAAAGTTGTTTTTTTTCGAGCAAAAACTCGGTTCATTTCCCTACAAGTTGGTTCCCCCCCCCCCCAAACTCTGTTCATTTTCAAAAAAAATCGGGTTTTTTACCCGATTACTGGGTTCATTTTCCCCAAAATAAATTTTTTCCCCCAAACTGGGTTCATTTTCCTTAAAAATGGATTTTTCCCCAAAACTGGGTTCATTTTCCGCATAATCAGCATTTTTTTTCCTCCAAAACTAGGTTCATTTTCCAGAAAATCCCTATTAACCCCAAAACTGGGTACATTTTCACACAAATCAGGTTGTCCCCTCCAAACTGATTTCATTTTCCTCAAAATCTTCTATTTCCACTCCGCACTTGGTTCATTTTCCCCAAAATCAGGATTTTTCCCCATTACTGCGTTCATTTTCCCCAAAATATATTTTTTCCACAAAACTGGGTTTATTTCCCTACAAATTGGGTTTTCCCCACCAGACTGGGTTCATTTTTCTCCAAAATCCGGGTTTTTACCCAATTACTGGCTTTATTTCCACAAAATATTTTTTCCCCCCCAAACTGGGTTCATTTCCCCCATAATCAGCTTCTCTCCTCCCAAACTGGGTTCATTTTCCCCAAAATAATTTTTTCCCAAAAAAAACTGGGTTCATTTTCCTCAAAATATGTTTTTTCCACCAAAAATGGGTTTATTTCCCTACATATCGGGTTTCCCCACCAAATTGTGTTCATTTTCCCCAACATATGGATTTTTGAACCAGTTACTGGCTTTATTTCCCCAAATCTTTTTTTTTTCCTTCAAAACTGGGTTCATTTTCACCAAAACTGTTTTTTTCCCCCAAAACTGGTTTCATTTTCCCCATAATCAGATTCTTTCCTCCCAAGCTGTGTTCATTTTCCCCAGAGTCCGGGTTTTCCAATTACTGGGTTCATTTCCCGAAAATTATTTTTTTTTCCCCATAATTGGGGTAATTTACCCCAAAATCGGATTTTTTCCTCCCTAACTGGGTTCATTTTCCCCAAAGTCATTTTTTTTCCACCAAAACTCAGTTCATTTCCCGAATTTTGTGGAAAATGAACCCAGTTTCAGAGGGAAAAACTGATTATGCAGAAAATAAACCCAGTTTTGGGGAAAACAATTATTTTGGAGAAAACGAACCCAGTAATTGGGTAAAAAAAACGAATTTTGGGGAAAATGAACAAAGTTTGGGGGGGGGGGAAACCAACTTCTAGGAAATGAACCGAGTTTTGGTGGAAAAAAACCCCGAATTTAGGGAAAATGGACCCAGTTTTGGGGGAAAAATCTGTTTTTGGGGAAAATGAACCAAGTGTGGAGTGGAAATAGAAGATTTTGGGGAAAATGAATACTGTTTTGAGGGAAAACCTGATTTGTGTGAAAATAAACCCAGTTTTGGGGGGAAATAAGGATTTTGTGGAAAATGAACCTAGTTTCGGAGGAAAAATGCTGATTATGCGGAAAATGAACCCAGTTTTGGCAGAAAAACCCGTTTTTAAGGAAAATGAACCCAGTTTTGGGGAAAAAAAATATTTTGGGAAAATGAACCCAGTAATTGGGTTAAAAAATTCGAATTCTGGGGAAAATGAACAAAGTTTTGGGCGGAGGAAACCAACTTGTAGGGAAATGAACCGAGTTTGGGAGGAAGAAGCTGATTATGGTGAAAATTAACCCAGTTTGGGGGGGAAAAAACCTGATTTGTATGAAAATGCATCCAGTTTGGTGGGGGGGGGGGGGGGGGGCGAAGTGATTTTGGGGAAAATTAACCCAGTAATTTTGTAAAATTTGTAAAAAACCCTAATTTGGGGGAAAATGAACACAGTTTGGGGGGAAAACCCAACTTGTAGGTAAATGGTCTCTGTTTTGGTGGAAAAAAATCGATTTTGGGGAAAATGAACAGTGCTTTGGGAAAAATTATTTTGGGGAAATGAACCAGTAAGTGGGAAATAAACCCGGATTTGGGGAAAAATGAAATCAGTTTGGAGGGGAAAATCTCATTTGTGTGAAAATGCAGCCAGTTTTTTTTGGGGGGGGGGGGGGGGGGGGGGGGAGGGGGGGGAACGATTTCGGGAAAATGAAGTCAGTTTTGGTGGAAAAAAAACGATTTTGGGGAAATGAATCCAGTAATGGGGAAAAAAATGATTTTGGGGAAAATAAACCCAGTGTGGAGTGGAAATAGAAGATTTTTGGAAATGTAATCAGTTTGGAGGGGAAAACCTGATTTGTGTGAAAGTGCACCCAGTTTTTGTGGGAAAAAAAGGATTTTGGGAAAATGAACCCAATTTGGGAGGAAAAAAACCCGATTTTGGGGAAAATGAATCCAGTCGGGGGGAGAAAAAAACCCCTCATTTTCCACAAAATATGTTTTATTCCAGCAAAACTGGGTTCATTTCCCTACAATTTCATTTTCCACAGAATCTGTTTCTTTCCACTTTAACTGTGTTCCTTTCCCTACAAAATGGGTTTCCCCACCAAACTCTGTTCATTTTCCCATAATCGGTATTTTCCCCATTACTGGTTCATTTTCCCCATAACTGGGTTTATTATATTCAAAAACGGCTTTTTCCCCACAAACTGGCATCATTTTCCCCATAATCAGTTTTTTTCTCCCAAACTGGGTTAATTCCTCCCAAAATCTGAAATGACTATTCGTCAGGGAGGCAAGCAGCAGACCGCCGGGATGTCTTTAGAAACCGCGGCGAGAGGCAGCTTTCCGACCGGCTTCAGTTTAGAGAGCTAGCCGGTAAGAGAAGGCACTGTCTCCCGAACAACGTAATGTTTGCAGCTGAAGCCTACTGTGAAAGCCGGGGCTACACTGTGAAGGCTGCGCAAGAAAGCAAAAGCAGCTCGACTCTTTGCCTGTATTTGTCAGCCTTCGAGAGAGGAATAGCCTGCCGCTAAAATGCTTTCTCTTCTAGCAGCGATTCATGGAAGAACATTCTGTGATTCTTTAAAATCAAGGGGTAAGTTTCTGCTCTCCTTTGGAGAAACACAAAACCGTGCCGTTCAGAGAATGTGCTGTGGATTCCCTGCCTGCTGTTTCAGTAGAAAGAGTTTGCAGAGGCTGATGAGACTACACTGGAAAACAGGGATCCCTCGTCCTTGAAGCACGAGCAGATCATCTGATAATTTTCCCTTTAATTACATTGTTAGAAGATGAAAAGTCATGCTAAAACAATTTTCATAAATAGCAAGTTTCTAAGAGAGAAAGATTTTAGACTCGTGCATGCGCTGTGATGTGATGCTAGATATCTGAAATGACTGCTCCTCAGATCGGCAAGGAGCAGACAGCCGAGATGTCTGTGAAACCGCGGCCAGAGACAGCTTTCTGAGCGGTTTCAGTTTAGAGAGCCAGCGGCAAGAGAAGGCGCTGTCTCCGGACCAACGTAATGTTTGCAGCCGGAATGTGGTGTGAAAGCCGGGGAAACACTGTGAAGGCTGCTCAAGAAAGCAGGAGCAGATCCTCACTTTGCCTGTATTTGTAAGCCTTCGAGAGAGGAATACCCTGCCGGTAAAAAGCTTTCTCTTCTGGCAGCTATTCATGGAAGGAAATTCCAGGATTCTTTAAATTCAAAGGGTTAGTTTCTGCACTCCCTTGGAGGAAAAACAAAACCGTGCAGTTCAGAGAATGTGTGTGAATTCGCTGCCGGCTGTTGTAACAAGTTTCAGCAGAAACAGTTTGTAGAGGCTGAAGGGAATGGACATTAAAAAAGGGATCTCTCGTCCTTGAACACGAACAGATCATCTGATTATTTGTCTTTTAAATACATTGTTAGGAGATTAGATGTCATGCTAAAACATTTCCAAAATAGAAAATTCGGGGTGGGTAGGAGGGCAAGATTTTAGACTGCTGTGGACGCGCTTTAATATGCTGATAGAAATCGGAAAAGACTGTTCGTCAGGGAGGCAAGCAGCAGACCGCCGGGATGTCTTTAGAAACCGCGGCGAGAGGCAGCTTTCCGACCGGCTTCAGTTTAGAGAGCTAGCGGTAAGAGAAGGCACTGTCTCCCGAACAACGTAATGTTTGCAGCTGAAGCCTACTGTGAAAGCCGGGGCTACACTGTGAAGGCTGCGCAAGAAAGCAAAAGCAGCTCGACTCTTTGCCTGTATTTGTCAGCCTTCGAGAGAGGAATAGCCTGCCGCTAAAATGCTTTCTCTTCTAGCAGCGATTCATGGAAGAACATTCTGTGATTCTTTAAAATCAAGGGGTAAGTTCTGCTCTCCTTTGGAGAACACAAAACCGTGCCGTTCAGAGAATGTGCTGTGGATTCCCTGCCTGCTGTTTCAGTAGAAAGAGTTTGCAGAGGCTGATGAGACTACACTGGAAAACAGGGATCCCTCGTCCTTGAAGCACGAGCAGATCATCTGATAATTTTCCCTTTAATTACATTGTTAGAAGATGAAAAGTCATGCTAAAACAATTTTCATAAATAGCAAGTTTCTAAGAGAGAAAGATTTTAGACTCACGTGCATGCGCTGTGATGTGATGCTAGATATCTGAAATGACTGCTCCTCAGATCGGCAAGGAGCAGACAGCGAGATGTCTGTGAAACCGCGGCCAGAGACAGCTTCTGAGCGGTTTCAGTTTAGAGAGCCAGCCGGCAAGAGAAGGCGCTGTCTCCGGACCAACGTAATGTTTGCAGCCGGAATGTGGTGTGAAAGCCGTGGAAACACTGTGAAGGCTGCTCAAGAAAGCAGGAGCAGATCCTCTCTTTGCCTGTATTTGTAAGCCTTCGAGAGAGGGAATACCCTGCCGGTAAAAAGCTTTCTCTTCTGGCAGCTATTCATGAAGGAAATTCCAGGATTCTTTAAATTCAAAGGGTTAGTTTCTGCACTCCCTTGGAGGAAAAACAAAACCGTGCAGTTCAGAGAATGTGTGTGAATTCGCTGCCGGCTGTTGTAACAAGTTTCAGCAGAAACAGTTTGCAGAGGCTGAAGGGAATGGACAGGAAAAAAGGCATCTCTCGTCCTTGAACACGAACAGATCATCCGATTATTTGTCTTTTAAATACATTGTTAGGAGATTAGATGTCATGCTAAAACATTTCCAATACAGAAAATTCGGGGGTGGATAGGAGGCAAGATTTTAGACTTGCTTGTGGACGCGCTTTAATATGCTGCTAGAAATCGGAAAAGACTGTTCGTCAGGGAGGCAAGCAGCAGACCGCCGGGATGTCTGTAGAACCGCGGCGAGAGGCAGCTTTCCGACCGCTTCAGTTTAGAGAGCTAGCCGGTAAGAGAAGGCACTGTCTCCCGAACAACGTAATGTTTGCAGCTGAAGCCTACTGTGAAAGCCGGGGCTACACTGTGAAGGCTGCGCAAGAAAGCAAAAGCAGCTCGACTCTTGCCTGTATTTGTCAGCCTTCGAGAGAGGAATAGCCTGCCGCTAAAATGCTTTCTCTTCTAGCAGCGATTCATGGAAGAACATTCTGTGATTCTTTAAAATCAAGGGGTTAGTTTCTGCTCTCCTTTGGAGAAACACAAAACCGTGCCGTTCAGAGAATGTGCTGTGGATTCCCTGCCTGCTGTTTCAGTAGAAAGAGTTTGCAGAGGCTGATGAGACTACACTGAAAACAGGGATCCCTCGTCCTTGAAGCTCGAGCAGATCATCTGATTTACATTGTTAGAAGATGAAAAGTCATGCTAAAACAATTTTCATAAATAGCAAGTTTCTAAGAGAGAAAGGATTTTAGACTCATGTGCATGCGCTGTGATGTGATGCTAGATATCTGAAATGACTGCTCCTCAGAGCGGCAAGGAGCAGACAGCCGAGATGTCTGTGAAACCGCCGGCCAGAGACAGCTTCTGAGCGGTTTCAGTTTAGAGAGCCAGCCGGGCAAGAGAAGGCGCTGTTTCGGACCAACGTAATGTTTGCAGCCGGAATGTGGTGTGAAAGCCGGGGAAACACTGTGAAGGCTGCTCAAGAAAGCAGGAGCAGATCCTCACTTTGCCTGTATTTGTAAGCCTTAGAGGAGGAATACCCTGCCGGTAAAAAGCTTTCTCTTCTGCAGCTATTCATGGAAGGAAATTCCAGGATTCTTTAAAATCAAGGGGTTAGTTTTTGAGATAAATGAACCCATTTTTGGGGGGGGGGGGGGGGGGGGGGGGGGGGGAAAGGATTTTTGAGATAGTTAACACAGTAATTGGGAATAAACCCTGATTATGGGGGAAAATGAACCCAGTGTGGAGTGGAAATAGAAGCTTTTGTGGAAAATGAACCGTTTTAGGAGGGGAAAACCTGATTTGTGTGAATATGCACCCCGTTTTGGGGGAAAAATAGGATTTTGGAGAAAATGAACCCAGTTTGGGAGGAAAAATCTGATTTTGGGGGAAATGAATCCAGTTTTGGGAGGGAAATAATGATTTTGGTGAAATTTTTTGGTGTAATTTTTGGTGAATTTTTGATTTTTTTTTTCCCAAAATCTTCTATTTCCTCTGAAACACTGGGTTCATTTTCCCCAAAATCAGGTTTTTTTCCCCATTACTGGGTTCATTTTCCCCAAAATAATTTTTTTCCCAAAACTGATTTCATTTCGCCAAAATAATTTTTCCCCAAAACTGGGTTCATTTTTCCCATAATCGGGTTTTTTTTCCTCCGCAAACAGGGTTCATTTTCCCCAAAATTCGGGTTTTTTACCCAATTACTGGGTTCATTTTCCCAAAAATAAATTTTTTTCCCCAAAATTGGGTTCATTTTCCTTAAAACGGGTTTTTTACCCAAAACTGGGTTCATTTTCTGCATAAATAGTTTTTATCCTCCAAAAATATATTCATTTTCCACAAAATCCTTATTTCCCCCCAAAACTGGGTGCTTTTTCTCCAAAATCAGGTGTTCCCCTCCAAACAGTGTCATTTTCTCCAAAATCTTCTATTTCCACTCCACACTGGGTTCATTTTACCCAAAATCCTTTTTCTCCCCCAAAAACTGGGTACATTTTCACACAAATCAGGTTTTCCCCTCCTATCTGATTTCATTTTCCCCAAAATCTTCAATTTCACTCCACACTGGGTTCATTTTCCCCAAAATCAGGATTTTTTCGCCATTACTGGGTTCATTTTCCCCAAAATCATTTTTTCCCCCAAAACTGTGTTCATTTTCCCCAAAATATGTTTTTTTTCCACCAAAACTGGCTTTATTTCCCTAAATATTGGGTTTTCCCCACCAAATTGTGTTCATTTTCTCCAAAACCTGGTTGTTTTGGAGAAGCCCCAATTACTCGCTTTATTTACTAAAAAATTTTTTTCCTCAAAACTGGGTTCATTTTAATCAAAAACGGGTTATCCCCTCCAAACTGGGTTAATTTTCCCCATAATCAGCTTCTTTCTTCCTAAACTAGGTTCATTTTCCCCAAAATCCTGTTTTTCCACAAAACACTGGGTGCATTTTCACACAAATCTAGTTTTCCCTCCAGTGTTCATTTTCCCCAAAACCAGGTTTTTTCCCCTCCAGTGTTCATTTTCCCCAAAATCGGATTTTTTCCTCCCAAACTGGGTTGATTTTCCCCAAAGTCGGTTTTTTTACAGCAAAAGTCGGTTTCATTTCTCTACAAGTATTCCCCCCCCCCCCAACTCTGCTGATTTTCCCCAAATTCGGGTTTTTTTACCCAATTACTGCGTTCATTTCCCCAAATAATTTTTTCCCCCAAAACAGTGTTCATTTTCCGTATAATCAGAATTTTTCCTCCGAAACTAGGTTCATTTTCCGCAAAATCCTATTAACCCCCAAACTGGGTACATTTTCACACAAATCAGGTTGTCCCGTCCAAACTGATTTCATTTTCCTCAAAACCTTCTATTTCCACTCCGCACTTGGTTCATTTTCCCCAAAATCAGGATTTTTCCCCATTACTGGGTTCATTTTCTCCAAAATCAGGGTTTTTTCTCACAAAGTGGGTTAATTTTTCCAAAAATCATTTTTTTACCCCAAAACTGGGTTCATTTTCCCCAAAATATGTTTTTTCCACCAAAACTGGGTTTATTTCCCTACATATTAGGTTTTCCCAACAAACTGTGTTCATTTTCCCCCAAATCCGGGTTTTTTTCCCGATCACTGGGTTCATTTTCCCCAAAATCATTTTTTTCCCCAAAACTGGGTTCATTTCCTTGAAAACAGGTTTTTTCCGCAAAACTGGGTTCATTTTCCACATAATCAGCTTTTTTCCTCGAAAATAGGTTCATTTTACATAAAATCCTTATTTCCCCCCAAAACTCAGTTCATTTTCACAAATATCAGGTTTTTCCCTCCTATCTGATTTCATTTTCCCCAAAATCTTCTATTTCCATTCCACACTGGGTTCATTTTCCCCCAAAATCATTTTTTTCCCCATTACTGGGTTCATTTCCCCAAAATCATTTTTTTCCCCCCCAAAACTCCATTTTCCCCAAAATATGTTTTTTTTCCACAAAATGGTTCACTTCCCTACAAATTTGGTTTTCCTACCAAACTGGTTCCATTTTCCCCCAATTAGAGTTTTTTACCCAATTACTGCGTTCATTTCCCCAAAATCATTTTTCCCCCCAAAAGGGGTTCATTTTCCGCATAATCAGATTTTTTCCTCCAAAACTAGGTTCATTTTCCACAAAATCCTTCCCCCCCTCCCCAAAACTGGGTAAATTTTCACACAAATCAGGTTGTCCCCTCCAAACTGATTTCATTTTCCTCAAAATATTCTATTTCCACTCCGCACTTGGTTCATTTTCCCCAAAATCAGGATTTTTCCCCATTACTGCGTTCATTTTCCCCAAAATATATTTTTTTTCCACAAAACTGGGTTTATTTCCCTACAAATTGGTTTTCCCCACCAGACTGGGTTCATTTTTCTCCAAAATCCGGGGTTTTTACCCAATTACTGGCTTTATTTCCACAAAATATTTTCCCCTCCCCAAACTGGGTTCATTTCCCCATAATCAGCTTCTATCCTCCCAAACTGGGTTCATTTTCCCAAAATCCTTTTTTTCTTCAAAACACTGGGTGCATTTTCACACAAATCAAGTTTTTCC
This sequence comes from Tapera naevia, assembly GCA_033556795.1. NCBI lineage: Eukaryota > Metazoa > Chordata > Aves > Cuculiformes > Neomorphidae > Tapera > Tapera naevia. The sequence goes on along the minus strand of JAUMJJ010001075.1, from coordinate 19,461 downwards.
CCTCCAAACAGTGTTCATTTTCCCCAAAATCAGGTTTTTTCCCCATTACTGGGTTCATTTCCCCAAAATCGTTTTTTTTCCCCCCAAACTGGTTCATTTTCCCCAAATCGTTTTTTTTCCCTCCCAAACTGGGTTGATTTCCCCAAAGTTGTTTTTTTTCGAGCAAAACTCGGTTCATTTCCCTACAAGTTGGACCCCCCCCCCCCAAACTCTGTTCATTTTCAAAAAAAAATCGGGTTTTTTACCCGATTACTGGGTTCATTTTCCCCAAAATAAATTTTTTTCCCCCAAACTGGGTTCATTTTCCTTAAAAATGGATTTTTCCCCAAAACTGGGGTTCATTTTCCGCATAATCAGCATTTTTTTTCCTCCAAAACTAGGTTCATTTTCAGAAAATCCCTATTAACCCCCAAAACTGGGTACATTTTCACACAAATCAGGTTGTCCCCTCCAAACTGATTTCATTTTCCTCAAAATCTTCTATTTCCACTCCGCACTTGGTTCATTTTCCCCAAAATCAGGATTTTCTCCCCATTACTGCGTTCATTTTCCCCAAAATATATTTTTTCCACAAAACTGGGTTTATTTCCCTACAAATTGGGTTTTCCCCCCCAGACTGGGTTCATTTTTCTCCAAAATCCGGGGTTTTTACCCAATTACTGGCTTTATTTCCACAAAATATTTTTTCCCCCCCAAACTGGGTTCATTTCCCCCATAATCAGCTTCTCTCCTCCAAACTGGGTTCATTTCCCCAAAATAATTTTTTCCCAAAAAAAACTGGGTTCATTTTCCTCAAAATATGTTTTTTTCCACCAAAAATGGGTTTATTTCCCTACATATCGGGTTTTCCCACCAAATTGTGTTCATTTTCCCCAACATATGGATTTTTGAACCAGTTACTGGCTTTATTTCCCCAAAATCTTTTTTTTCCTTCAAAACTGGGTTCATTTTCACCAAAACTGTTTTTTCCCCCAAAACTGGTTTCATTTTCCCCATAATCAGATTCTTTCCTCCCAAGCTGTGTTCATTTTCCCCAGAGTCCGGGTTTTCCAATTACTGGGTCATTTCCCGAAAATTATTTTTTTTTCCCCCATAATTGGGGTAATTTACCCCAAAATCGGATTTTTTCCTCCTAACTGGGTTCATTTTCCCCAAGTCATTTTTTTTCCACCAAAACTCAGTTCATTTCCCGAATTTTGTGGAAAATGAACCCAGTTTCAGAGGGAAAAACTGATTATGCAGAAAATAAACCCAGTTTTGGGGAAAACAATTATTTTGGAGAAAACCGAAACCCAGTAATTGGGTAAAAAAAAACGAATTTTGGGGAAAATGAACAAAGTTTGGGGGGGGGGGGAAAACCAACTTCTAGGGAAATGAACCGAGTTCTGGTGGAAAAAAAACCCCGAATTTAGGGAAAATGGACCCAGTTTTGGGGGAAAAAATCTGTTTTTGGGGAAAATGAACCAAGTGTGGAGTGGAAATAGAAGATTTTGGGGAAAATGAAATACTGTTTTGAGGGGAAAACCTGATTTGTGTGAAAATAAACCCAGTTTTTTGGGGGGAAATAAGGGATTTTGTGGAAAATGAACCTAGTTTCGGAGGAAAAATGCTGATTATGCGGAAAATGAACCCAGTTTTGGCAGAAAAACCCGTTTTTAAGGAAAATGAACCCAGTTTTGGGGAAAAAAAAATATTTTGGGAAAATGAACCCAGTAATTGGGTTAAAAAATTCGAATTCTGGGGAAAATGAACAAAGTTTTGGGCGGAGGAAACCAACTTGTAGGGAAATGAACCGAGTTTGGGAGGAAAGAAGCTGATTATGGTGAAAATTAACCCAGTTTGGGGGGGAAAAAACCTGATTTGTATGAAAATGCATCCAGTTTGGGGGGGGGGGGTGGGGGGGGGGGGGGGGGGGGGGGGGCGAAGTGATTTTGGGGAAAATTAACCCAGTAATTTTGTAAAATTTTGTATAAAAAACCCTATTTTGGGGGAAAATGAACACAGTTTGGGGGGAAAACCCAACTTGTAGGTAAATGGTCTCTGTTTTGGTGGAAAAAAAAATCGATTTTGGGGAAAAATGAACAGTGCTTTGGGAAAAAATTATTTTGGGGAAATGAACCCAGTAATTGGGAAATAAACCCGGATTTGGGGAAAAATGAAATCAGTTTGGAGGGGAAAATCTCATTTGTGTGAAAATGCAGCCAGTTTTTTTGGGGGGGGGGGGGGGGGGGGGGAGGGGGGAAAGGATTTCGGGAAAATGAAGTCAGTTTTGGTGGAAAAAAAACGATTTTGGGGAAATGAATCCAGTAATGGGGAAAAAAAATGATTTTGGGGAAAATAAACCCAGTGTGGGAGTGGAATAGAAGATTTTGGAAAATGTAATCAGTTTGGAGGGAAAACCTGATTTGTGTGAAAGTGCACCCAGTTTTTGTGGGAAAAAAAAGGATTTTGGGGAAAAATGAACCAAATTTGGGAGGAAAAAACCCGATTTTGGGGAAAATGAATCCAGTCGGGGGGGAGGAGAAAAAACCCTCATTTTCCACAAAATATGTTTTATTCCAGCAAAACTGGGTTCATTTCCCTACAATTTCATTTTCCACAGAATCTGTTTCTTTCCACCTTAACGTGTTCCTTTCCCTACAAAATGGGTTTCCCCCACCAAACTCTGTTCATTTTCCCCATAATCGGTATTTTCCCCATTACTGGTTCATTTTCCCCATAACTGGGTTTATTATATTCAAAAACGGCTTTTTCCCCACAAACTGGCATCATTTTCCCCATAATCAGGTTTTTTTTCTCCCAAACTGGGTTAATTCCTCCCAAAATCTGAAATGACTATTCGTCAGGGAGGCAAGCAGCAGACCGCGGGATGTCTTTAGAAACCGCGGCGAGAGGCAGCTTTCCGACCGGCTTCAGTTTAGAGAGCTAGCCGGTAAGAGAGGCACTGTCCTCCCGAACAACGTAATGTTTGCAGCTGAAGCCTACTGTGAAAGCCGGGGCTACACTGTGAAGCTGCGCAAGAAAGCAAAAGCAGCTCGACTCTTTGCCTGTATTTGTCAGCCTTCGAGAGAGGAATAGCCTGCCGCTAAAATGCTTTCTCTTCTAGCAGCGATTCATGGAAGAACATTCTGTGATTCTTTAAAATCAAGGGGTTAGTTTCTGCTCTCCTTTGGAGAAACACAAAACCGTGCCGTTCAGAGAATGTGCTGTGGATTCCCTGCCTGCTGTTTCAGTAGAAAGAGTTTGCAAGAGGCTGATGAGACTACACTGGAAAACAGGGATCCCTCGTCCTTGAAGCACGAGCAGATCATCTGATAATTTTCCCTTTAATTACATTGTTAGAAGATGAAAAGTCATGCTAAAACAATTTTCATAAATAGCAAGTTTCTAAGAGAGAAAGATTTTAGACTCATCTGCATGCGCTGTGATGTGATGCTAGATATCTGAAATGACTGCTCCTCAGAGCGGCAAGGAGCAGACAGCCGAGATGTCTGTGAAACCGCGGCCAAGAGACAGCTTTCTGAGCGGTTTCCAGTTTAGAGAGCCAGCCGCAAGAGAGGCGCTGTCTCCGGACCAACGTAAAAGTTTGCAGCCGGAATGTGGTGTGAAAGCCGGGGAAACACTGTGAAGGCTGCTCAAGAAAGCAGGAGCAGATCCTCTCTTTGCCTGTATTTGTAAGCCTTCGAGAGAGGAATACCCTGCCGGTAAAAAGCTTTCTCTTCTGGCAGCTATTCATGGAAGGAAATTCCAGGATTCTTTAAATTCAAAGGGTTAGTTTCTGCACTCCCTTGGAGGAAAACAAAACCGTGCAGTTCAGAGATGTGTGTGAATTCGCTGCCGGCTGTTGTAACAAGTTTCAGCAAAACAGTTTGTAGAGGCTGAAGGGAATGGACATTAAAAAAGGGATCTCTCGTCCTTGAACACGAACAGATCATCTGATTATTTGTCTTTTAAATACATTGTTAGGAGATTAGATGTCATGCTAAAACATTTCCAAAATAGAAAATTCGGCGGTGGGTAGGAGGCAAGATTTTAGACTGCTGTGGACGCGCTTTAATATGCTGCTAGAAATCGAAAAGACTGTTCGTCAGGGAGGCAAGCAGCAGACCGCCGGGATGTCTTTAGAAACCGCGGCGAGAGGCAGCTTTCCGACCGGCTTCAGTTTAGAGAGCTAGCCGGTAAGAGAAGGCACTGTCTCCCGAACAACGTAATGTTTGCAGCTGAAGCCTACTGTGAAAGCCGGGGCTACACTGTGAAGGCTGCGCAGAAAGCAAAAGCAGCTCGACTCTTTGCCTGTATTTGTCAGCCTTCGAGAGAGGAATAGCCTGCCGCTAAAATGCTTTCTCTTCTAGCAGCGATTCATGGAAGAACATTCTGTGATTCTTTAAAATCAAGGGGTAAGTTTCTGCTCTCCTTTGGAGAAACACAAAACCGTGCCGTTCAGAGAATGTGCTGTGGATTCCCTGCCTGCTGTTTCAGTAGAAGAGTTTGCAGAGGCTGATGAGACTACACTGAAAACAGGGATCCCTCGTCCTTGAAGCACGAGCAGATCATCTGATAATTTTCCCTTTAATTACATTGTTAGAAGATGAAAAGTCATGCTAAACAATTTTCATAAATAGCAAGTTTCTAAGAGAGAAGATTTAGACTCATGTGCATGCGCTGTGATGTGATGCTAGATATCTGAAATGACTGCTCCTCAGAGCGGCAAGGAGCAGACAGCCGAGATGTCTGTGAAACCGCGGCCAGAGACAGCTTTCTGAGCGGTTTCAGTTTAGAGAGCCAGCCGGCAAGAGAAGGCGCTGTCTCCGGACCAACGTAATGTTTTGCAGCTGTGGTGTGAAAGCCGTGGAAACACTGTGAAGGCTGCTCAAGAAAGCAGGAGCAGATCCTCTCTTTGCCTGTATTTGTAAGCCTTCGAGAGAGGAATACCCTGCCGGTAAAAAGCTTTCTCTTCTGGCAGCTATTCATGGAAGGAAATTCCAGGATTCTTTAAATTCAAAGGGTTAGTTTCTGCACTCCCTTGGAGGAAAAACAAAACCGTGCAGTTCAGAGAATGTGTGTGAATTCGCTGCCGGCTGTTGTAACAAGTTTCAGCAGAAACAGTTTGCAGAGGCTGAAGGGAATGGACAGGAAAAAAGGGATCTCTCGTCCTTGAACACGAACAGATCATCCGATTATTTGTCTTTTAAATACATTGTTAGGAGAGTAGATGTCATGCTAAAACATTTCCAATACAGAAAATTCGGGGGTGGATAGGAGGCAAGATTTTAGACTGCTGTGGACGCGCTTTAATATGCTGCTAGAAATCGGAAAAGACTGTTCGTCAGGGAGGCAAGCAGCAGACCGCCGGGATGTCTGTAGAACCGCGGCGAGAGGCAGCTTTCCGACCGGCTTCAGTTTAGAGAGCTAGCCGGTAAGAGAAGGCACTGTCTCCCGAACAACGTAATGTTTGCAGCTGAAGCCTACTGTGAAAGCCGGGGCTACACTGTGAAGGCTGCGCAAGAAAGCAAAAGCAGCTCGACTCTTTGCCTGTATTTGTCAGCCTTCGAGAGAGGAATAGCCTGCCGCTAAAATGCTTTCTCTTCTAGCAGCGATTCATGGAAGAACATTCTGTGATTCTTTAAAATCAAGGGGTTAGTTTCTGCTCTCCTTTGGAGAAACACAAAACCGTGCCGTTCAGAGAATGTGCTGTGGATTCCCTGCCTGCTGTTTCAGTAGAAAGAGTTTGCAGAGGCTGATGAGACTACACTGGAAAACAGGGATCCCTCGTCCTTGAAGCACGAGCAGATCATCTGATAATTTTCCCTTTAATTACATTGTTAGAAGATGAAAAGTCATGCTAAAACAATTTTCATAAATAGCAAGTTTCTAAGAGAGAAAGATTTTAGACTCATCTGCATGCGCTGTGATGTGATGCTAGATATCTGAAATGACTGCTCCTCAGAGCGGCAAGGAGCAGACAGCCGAGATGTCTGTGAAACCGCGGCCAGAGACAGCTTTCTGAGCGGTTTCAGTTTAGAGAGCCAGCCGGCAAGAGAAGGCGCTGTCTCCGGACCAACGTAAAGTTTGCAGCCGGAATGTGGTGTGAAAGCCGTGGAAACACTGTGAAGGCTGCTCAAGAAAGCAGGAGCAGATCCTCTCTTTGCCTGTATTTGTAAGCCTTCGAGAGAGGAATACCCTGCCGGTAAAAAGCTTTCTCTTCTGGCAGCTATTCATGGAAGGAAATTCCAGGATTCTTTAAATTCAAAGGGTTAGTTTCTGCACTCCCTTGGAGGAAAAACAAAACCGTGCAGTTCAGAGAATGTGTGTGAATTCGCTGCCGGCTGTTGTAACAAGTTTCAGCAGAAACAGTTTGCAGAGGCTGAAGGGAATGGACAGGAAAAAAGGCATCTCTCGTCCTTGAACACGAACAGATCATCCGATTATTTGTCTTTTAAATACATTGTTAGGAGATTAGATGTCATGCTAAAACATTTCCAATACAGAAAATTCGGGGGTGGATAGGAGGCAAGATTTTAGACTGCTGTGGACGCGCTTTAATATGCTGCTAGAAATCGGAAAAGACTGTTCGTCAGGGAGGCAAGCAGCAGACCGCCGGGATGTCTGTAGAACCGCGGCGAGAGGCAGCTTTCCGACCGGCTTCAGTTTAGAGAGCTAGCCGGTAAGAGAAGGCACTGTCTCCCGAACAACGTAATGTTTGCAGCTGAAGCCTACTGTGAAAGCCGGGGCTACACTGTGAAGGCTGCGCAAGAAAGCAAAAGCAGCTCGACTCTTTGCCTGTATTTGTCAGCCTTCGAGAGAGGAATAGCCTGCCGCTAAAATGCTTTCTCTTCTAGCAGCGATTCATGGAAGAACATTCTGTGATTCTTTAAAATCAAGGGGTTAGTTTCTGCTCTCCTTTGGAGAAACACAAAACCGTGCCGTTCAGAGAATGTGCTGTGGATTCCCTGCCTGCTGTTTCAGTAGAAAGAGTTTGCAGAGGCTGATGAGACTACACTGGAAAACAGGGATCCCTCGTCCTTGAAGCTCGAGCAGATCATCTGATTTACATTGTTAGAAGATGAAAAGTCATGCTAAAACAATTTTCATAAATAGCAAGTTTCTAAGAGAGAAAGATTTTAGACTCATGTGCATGCGCTGTGATGTGATGCTAGATATCTGAAATGACTGCTCCTCAGAGCGGCAAGGAGCAGACAGCCGAGATGTCTGTGAAACCGCGGCCAGAGACAGCTTTCTGAGCGGTTTCAGTTTAGAGAGCCAGCCGGCAAGAGAAGGCGCTGTTTCCGGACCAACGTAATGTTTGCAGCCGGAATGTGGTGTGAAAGCCGGGGAAACACTGTGAAGGCTGCTCAAGAAAGCAGGAGCAGATCCTCACTTTGCCTGTATTTGTAAGCCTTAGAGGAGGAATACCCTGCCGGTAAAAAGCTTTCTCTTCTGGCAGCTATTCATGGAAGGAAATTCCAGGATTCTTTAAAATCAAGGGGTTAGTTTTTGAGATAAATGAACCCATTTTTGGGGGGGGGGGGGGGGGGGGGGGGAAGGATTTTTGAGATAGTTAACACAGTAATTGGGAATAAACCCTGATTATGGGGAAAATGAACCCAGTGTGGAGTGGAAATAGAAGCTTTTGTGGAAAATGAACCGTTTTAGGAGGGGAAAACCTGATTTGTGTGAATATGCACCCCGTTTTGGGGGAAAAATAGGATTTTGGAGAAAATGAACCCAGTTTGGGAGGAAAAAATCTGATTTTGGGGGAAATGAATCCAGTTTTGGGAGGGAAATAATGATTTTGGTGAAATTTTTGGTGTAATTTTTGGTGAATTTTTGATTTTTTTTTTCCCCAAAATCTTCTATTTCCTCTGAAACACTGGGTTCATTTTCCCCAAAATCAGGTTTTTTTCCCCATTACTGGGTTCATTTTCCCCAAAATAATTTTTTTCCCAAAACTGATTTCATTTTCGCCAAAATAATTTTTCCCCAAAACTGGGTTCATTTTTCCCATAATCGGGTTTTTTTCCTCCCAAACAGGGTTCATTTTCCCCAAAATTCGGGTTTTTTACCCAATTACTGGGTTCATTTTCCCAAAAATAAATTTTTTTCCCCAAAATTGGGTTCATTTTCCTTAAAAACGGGTTTTTTACCCAAAACTGGGTTCATTTTCTGCATAAATAGTTTTTATCCTCCAAAAATATATTCATTTTCCACAAAATCCTTATTTCCCCCCAAAACTGGGTGCTTTTTCTCCAAAATCAGGTGTTCCCCTCCAAACAGTGTTCATTTTCTCCAAAATCTTCTATTTCCACTCCACACTGGGTTCATTTTACCCAAAATCCTTTTTCTCCCCCAAAAACTGGGTACATTTTCACACAAATCAGGTTTTCCCCTCCTATCTGATTTCATTTTCCCCAAAATCTTCAATTTCCACTCCACACTGGGTTCATTTTCCCCAAAATCAGGATTTTTTCGCCATTACTGGGTTCATTTTCCCCAAAATCATTTTTTCCCCCAAAACTGTGTTCATTTTCCCCAAAATATGTTTTTTTTCCACCAAAACTGGCTTTATTTCCCTAAATATTGGGTTTTCCCCACCAAATTGTGTTCATTTTCTCCAAAACCTGGTTGTTTTGGAGAAGCCCCAATTACTCGCTTTATTTACTAAAAAAATTTTTTTCCCTCAAAACTGGGTTCATTTTAATCAAAAACGGGTTATCCCCTCCAAACTGGGTTAATTTTCCCCATAATCAGCTTCTTTCTTCCTAAACTAGGTTCATTTTCCCCAAAATCCTTTTTTTCCACAAAACACTGGGTGCATTTTCACACAAATCTAGTTTTCCCCTCCAGTGTTCATTTTCCCCAAAACCAGGTTTTTTCCCCTCCAGTGTTCATTTTCCCCAAAATCGGATTTTTTCCTCCCAAACTGGGTTGATTTTCCCCAAAGTCGGTTTTTTTACAGCAAAAGTCGGTTCATTTCTCTACAAGTATTCCCCCCCCCCCAACTCTGCTGATTTTCCCCAAAATTCGGGTTTTTTTACCCAATTACTGCGTTCATTTTCCCCAAAATAATTTTTTCCCCCAAAACAGTGTTCATTTTCCGTATAATCAGAATTTTTCCTCCGAAACTAGGTTCATTTTCCGCAAAATCCCTATTAACCCCCAAAACTGGGTACATTTTCACACAAATCAGGTTGTCCCGTCCAAACTGATTTCATTTTCCTCAAAACCTTCTATTTCCACTCCGCACTTGGTTCATTTTCCCCAAAATCAGGATTTTTCCCCATTACTGGGTTCATTTTCTCCAAAATCAGGGTTTTTTCTCACAAAGTGGGTTAATTTTTCCAAAAATCATTTTTTTACCCCAAAACTGGGTTCATTTTCCCCAAAATATGTTTTTTCCACCAAAACTGGGTTTATTTCCCTACATATTAGGTTTTCCCCAACAAACTGTGTTCATTTTCCCCCAAATCCGGGTTTTTTCCCGATCACTGGGTTCATTTTCCCCAAAATCATTTTTTTCCCCAAAACTGGGTTCATTTTCCTTGAAAACAGGTTTTTCCGCAAAACTGGGTTCATTTTCCACATAATCAGCTTTTTTCCTCCGAAAATAGGTTCATTTTACATAAAATCCTTATTTCCCCCCAAAACTCAGTTCATTTTCACAAATATCAGGTTTTCCCCTCCTATCTGATTTCATTTTCCCCAAAATCTTCTATTTCCATTCCACACTGGGTTCATTTTCCCCAAAATCATTTTTTTCCCCATTACTGGGTTCATTTTCCCCAAAATCATTTTTTCCCCCCAAAACTCGGTCCATTTTCCCCAAAATATGTTTTTTTCCACCAAAAATGGGTTCACTTCCCTACAAATTTGGTTTTCCCTACCAAACTGGTTCCATTTTCCCCCAAATTAGAGTTTTTTACCCAATTACTGCGTTCATTTCCCCCAAAATCATTTTTCCCCCCAAAAGGGGTTCATTTTCCGCATAATCAGATTTTTTCCTCCAAAACTAGGTTCATTTTCCACAAAATCCTTCCCCCCCTCCCCAAAACTGGGTAAATTTTCACACAAATCAGGTTGTCCCCTCCAAACTGATTTCATTTTCCTCAAAATATTCTATTTCCACTCCGCACTTGGTTCATTTTCCCCAAAATCAGGATTTTTCCCCATTACTGCGTTCATTTTCCCCAAAATATTTTTTTTTTCCACAAAACTGGGTTTATTTCCCTACAAATTGGGTTTTCCCCACCAGACTGGGTTCATTTTTCTCCAAAATCCGGGGTTTTTACCCAATTACTGGCTTTATTTCCACAAAATATTTTCCCCTCCCCAAACTGGGTTCATTTTCCCCATAATCAGCTTCTATCCTCCCAAACTGGGTTCATTTTCCCCAAAATCCTTTTTTTCTTCAAAACACTGGGTGCATTTTCACACAAATCAAGTTTTCCCCTCCAAACAGTGTTCATTTTCCCCAAAATCAGGTTTTTTCCCCATTACTGGGTTCATTTCCCCAAAATCGTTTTTTTTCCCCCCAAATTGGGTTCATTTTCCCCAAAATCGTTTTTTTCCCTCCCAAACTGGGTTGATTTTCCCCAAAGTTGTTTTTTTTCGAGCAAAACTCGGTTCATTTCCCTACAAGTTGGACCCCCCCCCCCCCCAAACTCTGTTCATTTTCAAAAAAAAATCGGGTTTTTTACCCGATTACTGGGTTCATTTTCCCCAAAATAAATTTTTTCCCCCAAACTGGGTTCATTTTCCTTAAAAATGGATTTTTCCCCCAAAACTGGGTTCATTTTCCGCATAATCAGCATTTTTTTTCCTCCAAAACTAGGTTCATTTTCCAGAAAATCCCTATTAACCCCCAAAACTGGGTACATTTTCACACAAATCAGGTTGTCCCCTCCAAACTGATTTCATTTTCCTCAAAATCTTCTATTTCCACTCCGCACTTGGTTCATTTTCCCCAAAATCAGGATTTTTCCCCATTACTGCGTTCATTTTCCCCAAAATATATTTTTTCCACAAAACTGGGTTTATTTCCCTACAAATTGGGTTTTCCCCACCAGACTGGGTTCATTTTTCTCCAAAATCCGGGGTTTTTACCCAATTACTGGCTTTATTTCCACAAAATATTTTTTCCCCCCCAAACTGGGTTCATTTCCCCCATAATCAGCTTCTCTCCTCCCAAACTGGGTTCATTTTCCCCAAAATAATTTTTTCCCAAAAAAAACTGGGTTCATTTTCCTCAAAATATGTTTTTTTCCACCAAAAATGGGTTTATTTCCCTACATATCGGGTTTTCCCCACCAAATTGTGTTCATTTTCCCCAACATATGGATTTTTGAACCAGTTACTGGCTTTATTTCCCCAAAATCTTTTTTTTTCCTTCAAAACTGGGTTCATTTTCACCAAAACTGTTTTTTTCCCCCAAAACTGGTTTCATTTTCCCCATAATCAGATTCTTTCCTCCCAAGCTGTGTTCATTTTCCCCAGAGTCCGGGTTTTCCAATTACTGGGTTCATTTCCCGAAAATTATTTTTTTTCCCCCCATAATTGGGGTAATTTACCCCAAAATCGGATTTTTTCCTCCCTAACTGGGTTCATTTTCCCCAAAGTCATTTTTTTTCCACCAAAACTCAGTTCATTTCCCGAATTTTGTGGAAAATGAACCCAGTTTCAGAGGGAAAAACTGATTATGCAGAAAATAAACCCAGTTTTGGGGAAAACAATTATTTTGGAGAAAACGAACCCAGTAATTGGGTAAAAAAAACGAATTTTGGGGAAAATGAACAAAGTTTGGGGGGGGGGAAACCAACTTCTAGGGAAATGAACCGAGTTCTGGTGGAAAAAAACCCCGAATTTAGGGAAAATGGACCCAGTTTTGGGGGAAAAATCTGTTTTTGGGGAAAATGAACCAAGTGTGGAGTGGAAATAGAAGATTTTGGGGAAAATGAATACTGTTTTGAGGGGAAAACCTGATTTGTGTGAAAATAAACCCAGTTTTGGGGGGAAATAAGGATTTTGTGGAAAATGAACCTAGTTTCGGAGGAAAAATGCTGATTATGCGGAAAATGAACCCAGTTTTGGCAGAAAAACCCGTTTTTAAGGAAAATGAACCCAGTTTTGGGGAAAAAAAATATTTTGGGAAAATGAACCCAGTAATTGGGTTAAAAAATTCGAATTCTGGGGAAAATGAACAAAGTTTTGGGCGGAGGAAACCAACTTGTAGGGAAATGAACCGAGTTTGGGAGGAAAGAAGCTGATTATGGTGAAAATTAACCCAGTTTGGGGGGGAAAAAACCTGATTTGTATGAAAATGCATCCAGTTTGGGGGGGGGGGGGGGGGGGGGCGAAGTGATTTTGGGGAAAATTAACCCAGTAATTTTGTAAAATTTTGTAAAAAACCCTAATTTGGGGGAAAATGAACACAGTTTGGGGGGAAAACCCAACTTGTAGGTAAATGGTCTCTGTTTTGGTGGAAAAAAATCGATTTTGGGGAAAATGAACAGTGCTTTGGGAAAAAATTATTTTGGGGAAATGAACCCAGTAAGTGGGAAATAAACCCGGATTTGGGGAAAAATGAAATCAGTTTGGAGGGGAAAATCTCATTTGTGTGAAAATGCAGCCAGTTTTTTTGTGGGGGGGGGGGGGGGGGGGGGGGGGAGGGGGGGAAACGATTTCGGGAAAATGAAGTCAGTTTTGGTGGAAAAAAAACGATTTTGGGGAAATGAATCCAGTAATGGGGAAAAAAATGATTTTGGGGAAAATAAACCCAGTGTGGAGTGGAAATAGAAGATTTTTGGAAAATGTAATCAGTTTGGAGGGGAAAACCTGATTTGTGTGAAAGTGCACCCAGTTTTTGTGGGAAAAAAAGGATTTTGGGGAAAATGAACCCAATTTGGGAGGAAAAAAACCCGATTTTGGGGAAAATGAATCCAGTCGGGGGGAGAAAAAAACCCTCATTTTCCACAAAATATGTTTTATTCCAGCAAAACTGGGTTCATTTCCCTACAATTTCATTTTCCACAGAATCTGTTTCTTTCCACCTTAACTGTGTTCCTTTCCCTACAAAATGGGTTTCCCCCACCAAACTCTGTTCATTTTCCCCATAATCGGTATTTTCCCCATTACTGGTTCATTTTCCCCATAACTGGGTTTATTATATTCAAAAACGGCTTTTTCCCCACAAACTGGCATCATTTTCCCCATAATCAGTTTTTTTTCTCCCAAACTGGGTTAATTCCTCCCAAAATCTGAAATGACTATTCGTCAGGGAGGCAAGAAGAAGACCGCCGGGATGTCTTTAGAAACCGCGGCGAGAGGCAGCTTTCCGACCGGCTTCACTTTAGAGAGCTAGCCGGTAAGAGAAGGCACTGTCTCCCGAACAACGTAATGTTTGCAGCTGAAGCCTACTGTGAAAGCCGGGGCTACACTGTGAAGGCTGCGCAAGAAAGCAAAAGCAGCTCGACTCTTTGCCTGTATTTGTCAGCCTTCGAGAGAGGAATAGCCTGCCGCTAAAATGCTTTCTCTTCTAGCAGCGATTCATGGAAGAACATTCTGTGATTCTTTAAAATCAAGGGGTAAGTTTCTGCTCTCCTTTGGAGAAACACAAAACCGTGCCGTTCAGAGAATGTGCTGTGGATTCCCTGCCTGCTGTTTCAGTAGAAAGAGTTTGCAGAGGCTGATGAGACTACACTGGAAAACAGGGATCCCTCGTCCTTGAAGCACGAGCAGATCATCTGATAATTTTCCCTTTAATTACATTGTTAGAAGATGAAAAGTCATGCTAAAACAATTTTCATAAATAGCAAGTTTCTAAGAGAGAAAGATTTTAGACTCGTGCATGCGCTGTGATGTGATGCTAGATATCTGAAATGACTGCTCCTCAGATCGGCAAGGAGCAGACAGCCGAGATGTCTGTGAAACCGCGGCCAGAGACAGCTTTCTGAGCGGTTTCAGTTTAGAGAGCCAGCCGGCAAGAGAAGGCGCTGTCTCCGGACCAACGTAATGTTTGCAGCCGGAATGTGGTGTGAAAGCCGGGGAAACACTGTGAAGGCTGCTCAAGAAAGCAGGAGCAGATCCTCACTTTGCCTGTATTTGTAAGCCTTCGAGAGAGGAATACCCTGCCGGTAAAAAGCTTTCTCTTCTGGCAGCTATTCATGGAAGGAAATTCCAGGATTCTTTAAATTCAAAGGGTTAGTTTCTGCACTCCCTTGGAGGAAAAACAAAACCGTGCAGTTCAGAGAATGTGTGTGAATTCGCTGCCGGCTGTTGTAACAAGTTTCAGCAGAAACAGTTTGTAGAGGCTGAAGGGAATGGACATTAAAAAAGGGATCTCTCGTCCTTGAACACGAACAGATCATCTGATTATTTGTCTTTTAAATACATTGTTAGGAGATTAGATGTCATGCTAAAACATTTCCAAAATAGAAAATTCGGGGGTGGGTAGGAGGCAAGATTTTAGACTGCTGTGGACGCGCTTTAATATGCTGCTAGAAATCGGAAAAGACTGTTCGTCAGGGAGGCAAGCAGCAGACCGCCGGGATGTCTTTAGAAACCGCGGCGAGAGGCAGCTTTCCGACCGGCTTCAGTTTAGAGAGCTAGCCGGTAAGAGAAGGCACTGTCTCCCGAACAACGTAATGTTTGCAGCTGAAGCCTACTGTGAAAGCCGGGGCTACACTGTGAAGGCTGCGCAAGAAAGCAAAAGCAGCTCGACTCTTTGCCTGTATTTGTCAGCCTTCGAGAGAGGAATAGCCTGCCGCTAAAATGCTTTCTCTTCTAGCAGCGATTCATGAAAGAACATTCTGTGATTCTTTAAAATCAAGGGGTAAGTTTCTGCTCTCCTTTGGAGAAACACAAAACCGTGCCGTTCAGAGAATGTGCTGTGGATTCCCTGCCTGCTGTTTCAGTAGAAAGAGTTTGCAGAGGCTGATGAGACTACACTGGAAAACAGGGATCCCTCGTCCTTGAAGCACGAGCAGATCATCTGATAATTTTCCCTTTAATTACATTGTTAGAAGATGAAAAGTCATGCTAAAACAATTTTCATAAATAGCAAGTTTCTAAGAGAGAAAGATTTTAGACTCATCTGCATGCGCTGTGATGTGATGCTAGATATCTGAAATGACTGCTCCTCAGAGCGGCAAGGAGCAGACAGCCGAGATGTCTGTGAAACCGCGGCCAGAGACAGCTTTCTGAGCGGTTTCAGTTTAGAGAGCCAGCCGGCAAGAGAAGGCGCTGTCTCCGGACCAACGTAAAGTTTGCAGCCGGAATGTGGTGTGAAAGCCGTGGAAACACTGTGAAGGCTGCTCAAGAAAGCAGGAGCAGATCCTCTCTTTGCCTGTATTTGTAAGCCTTCGAGAGAGGAATACCCTGCCGGTAAAAAGCTTTCTCTTCTGGCAGCTATTCATGGAAGGAAATTCCAGGATTCTTTAAATTCAAAGGGTTAGTTTCTGCACTCCCTTGGAGGAAAAACAAAACCGTGCAGTTCAGAGAATGTGTGTGAATTCGCTGCCGGCTGTTGTAACAAGTTTCAGCAGAAACAGTTTGCAGAGGCTGAAGGGAATGGACAGGAAAAAAGGCATCTCTCGTCCTTGAACACGAACAGATCATCCGATTATTTGTCTTTTAAATACATTGTTAGGAGATTAGATGTCATGCTAAAACATTTCCAATACAGAAAATTCGGGGGTGGATAGGAGGCAAGATTTTAGACTGCTGTGGACGCGCTTTAATATGCTGCTAGAAATCGGAAAAGACTGTTCGTCAGGGAGGCAAGCAGCAGACCGCCGGGATGTCTGTAGAACCGCGGCGAGAGGCAGCTTTCCGACCGGCTTCAGTTTAGAGAGCTAGCCGGTAAGAGAAGGCACTGTCTCCCGAACAACGTAATGTTTGCAGCTGAAGCCTACTGTGAAAGCCGGGGCTACACTGTGAAGGCTGCGCAAGAAAGCAAAAGCAGCTCGACTCTTTGCCTGTATTTGTCAGCCTTCGAGAGAGGAATAGCCTGCCGCTAAAATGCTTTCTCTTCTAGCAGCGATTCATGGAAGAACATTCTGTGATTCTTTAAAATCAAGGGGTTAGTTTCTGCTCTCCTTTGGAGAAACACAAAACCGTGCCGTTCAGAGAATGTGCTGTGGATTCCCTGCCTGCTGTTTCAGTAGAAAGAGTTTGCAGAGGCTGATGAGACTACACTGGAAAACAGGGATCCCTCGTCCTTGAAGCTCGAGCAGATCATCTGATTTACATTGTTAGAAGATGAAAAGTCATGCTAAAACAATTTTCATAAATAGCAAGTTTCTAAGAGAGAAAGATTTTAGACTCATGTGCATGCGCTGTGATGTGATGCTAGATATCTGAAATGACTGCTCCTCAGAGCGGCAAGGAGCAGACAGCCGAGATGTCTGTGAAACCGCGGCCAGAGACAGCTTTCTGAGCGGTTTCAGTTTAGAGAGCCAGCCGGCAAGAGAAGGCGCTGTCTCCGGACCAACGTAATGTTTGCAGCCGGAATGTGGTGTGAAAGCCGGGGAAACACTGTGAAGGCTGCTCAAGAAAGCAGGAGCAGATCCTCACTTTGCCTGTATTTGTAAGCCTTAGAGGAGGAATACCCTGCCGGTAAAAAGCTTTCTCTTCTGGCAGCTATTCATGGAAGGAAATTCCAGGATTCTTTAAAATCAAGGGGTTAGTTTTTGAGATAAATGAACCCATTTTTGGGGGGGGGGGGGGGGGGGGGGAAAGGATTTTTGAGATAGTTAACACAGTAATTGGGAATAAACCCTGATTATGGGGAAAATGAACCCAGTGTGGAGTGGAAATAGAAGCTTTTGTGGAAAATGAACCGTTTTAGGAGGGGAAAACCTGATTTGTGTGAATATGCACCCCGTTTTGGGGGAAAAATAGGATTTTGGAGAAAATGAACCCAGTTTGGGAGGAAAAAATCTGATTTTGGGGGAAATGAATCCAGTTTTGGGAGGGAAATAATGATTTTGGTGAAATTTTTGGTGTAATTTTTGGTGAATTTTTGATTTTTTTTTTCCCCAAAATCTTCTATTTCCTCTGAAACACTGGGTTCATTTTCCCCAAAATCAGTTTTTTTTCCCCATTACTGGGTTCATTTTCCCCAAAATAATTTTTTCCCAAAACTGATTTCATTTTCGCCAAAATAATTTTTCCCCAAAACTGGGTTCATTTTTCCCATAATCGGGTTTTTTTCCTCCCAAACAGGGTTCATTTTCCCCAAAATTCGGGTTTTTTACCCAATTACTGGGTTCATTTTCCCAAAAATAAATTTTTTTCCCCAAAATTGGGTTCATTTTCCTTAAAAACGGGTTTTTTACCCAAAACTGGGTTCATTTTCTGCATAAATAGTTTTTATCCTCCAAAAATATATTCATTTTCCACAAAATCCTTATTTCCCCCCAAAACTGGGTGCTTTTTCTCCAAAATCAGGTGTTCCCCTCCAAACAGTGTTCATTTTCTCCAAAATCTTCTATTTCCACTCCACACTGGGTTCATTTTACCCAAAATCCTTTTTCTCCCCCAAAAACTGGGTACATTTTCACACAAATCAGGTTTTCCCCTCCTATCTGATTTCATTTTCCCCAAAATCTTCAATTTCCACTCCACACTGGGTTCATTTTCCCCAAAATCAGGATTTTTTCGCCATTACTGGGTTCATTTTCCCCAAAATCATTTTTTCCCCCAAAACTGTGTTCATTTTCCCCAAAATATGTTTTTTTTCCACCAAAACTGGCTTTATTTCCCTAAATATTGGGTTTTCCCCACCAAATTGTGTTCATTTTCTCCAAAACCTGGTTGTTTTGGAGAAGCCCCAATTACTCGCTTTATTTACTAAAAAAATTTTTTTCCCTCAAAACTGGGTTCATTTTAATCAAAAACGGGTTATCCCCTCCAAACTGGGTTAATTTTCCCCATAATCAGCTTCTTTCTTCCTAAACTAGGTTCATTTTCCCCAAAATCCTTTTTTTCCACAAAACACTGGGTGCATTTTCACACAAATCTAGTTTTCCCCTCCAGTGTTCATTTTCCCCAAAACCAGGTTTTTTCCCCTCCAGTGTTCATTTTCCCCAAAATCGGATTTTTTCCTCCCAAACTGGGTTGATTTTCCCCAAAGTCGGTTTTTTTACAGCAAAAGTCGGTTCATTTCTCTACAAGTATTCCCCCCCCCCCAACTCTGCTGATTTTCCCCAAAATTCGGGTTTTTTTACCCAATTACTGCGTTCATTTTCCCCAAAATAATTTTTTCCCCCAAAACAGTGTTCATTTTCCGTATAATCAGAATTTTTCCTCCGAAACTAGGTTCATTTTCCGCAAAATCCCTATTAACCCCCAAAACTGGGTACATTTTCACACAAATCAGGTTGTCCCGTCCAAACTGATTTCATTTTCCTCAAAACCTTCTATTTCCACTCCGCACTTGGTTCATTTTCCCCAAAATCAGGATTTTTTCCCCATTACTGGGTTCATTTTCTCCAAAATCAGGGTTTTTTCTCACAAAGTGGGTTAATTTTTCCAAAAATCATTTTTTTACCCCAAAACTGGGTTCATTTTCCCCAAAATATGTTTTTTCCACCAAAACTGGGTTTATTTCCCTACATATTAGGTTTTCCCCAACAAACTGTGTTCATTTTCCCCCAAATCCGGGTTTTTTCCCGATCACTGGGTTCATTTTCCCCAAAATCATTTTTTTCCCCAAAACTGGGTTCATTTTCCTTGAAAACAGGTTTTTCCGCAAAACTGGGTTCATTTTCCACATAATCAGCTTTTTTCCTCCGAAAATAGGTTCATTTTACATAAAATCCTTATTTCTCCCCCAAAACTCAGTTCATTTTCACAAATATCAGGGTTTTCCCCTCCTATCTGATTTCATTTTCCCCAAAATCTTCTATTTCCATTCCACACTGGGTTCATTTTCCCCAAAATCATTTTTTTCCCCATTACTGGTTCATTTTCCCCAAAATCATTTTTTCCCCCCAAAACTCGGTCCATTTTCCCAAAATATGTTTTTTTCCACCAAAAATGGGTTCACTTCCCTACAAATTTGGTTTTCCCTACCAAACTGGTTCCATTTTCCCACAAATTAGAGTTTTTTACCCAATTACTGCGTTCATTTCCCCCAAAATCATTTTTCCCCCCAAAAGGGGTTCATTTTCCGCATAATCAGATTTTTTCCTCCAAAACTAGGTTCATTTTCCACAAAATCCTTCCCCCCCTCCCCAAAACTGGGTAAATTTTCACACAAATCAGGTTGTCCCTCCAAACTGATTTCATTTTCCTCAAAAATTTCTATTTCCACTCCGCACTTGGTTCATTTTCCCCAAAATCAGGATTTTTCCCCATTACTGCGTTCATTTTCCCCCAAAATATATTTTTTTTCCACAAAACTGGGTTTATTTCCTACAAATTGGGTTTTCCCCACCAGACTGGGTTCATTTTTCTCACAAAATC
>JAUMJJ010001074.1:2500-33436 GCA_033556795.1 Tapera naevia | reverse complement strand
CATTACTGCGTTCATTTTCCCCAAAATATATTTTTTTCCACAAAACTGGGTTTATTTCCCTACAAATTGGGTTTTCCCCACCAGACTGGGTTCATTTTTCTCCAAAATCCGGGGGTTTTACCCAATTACTGGCTTTATTTCCATAAAATATTCCCCCCCCCCAAACTGGGTTCATTTCCCCCATAATCAGCTTCTCTCCTTCCAAACTGGGTTCATTTCCCCAAAATAATTTTTTCCCCCCAAAAAATGGGTTCATTTTCCTCAAAATATGTTTTTTCCACCAAAAATGGGTTTATTTCCCTACATATCGGGTTTTCCCCACCAAATTGTGTTCATTTTCCCCAACATATGGATTTTTGAACCAGTTACTGGCTTTATTTCCCAAAATCTTTTTTTTTCCTTCAAAACTGGGTTCATTTTCACCAAAAATGTTTTTTCCCCCAAAACTGGTTTCATTTTCCCCATAATCAGCTTCTTTCCTCCCAAACTGTGTTCATTTTCCCCAGAATCCGGGTTTTCCAATTACTGGGTTCATTTCCCGAAAATTATTTTTTTTTCCCCCATAATTGGGGTAATTTGCCCCAAAATCGGATTTTTTCCTCCCTAACTGGGTTCATTTTCCCCAAAGTCAGTTTTTTTTCCACCAAAACTCAGTTCATTTCCCGAATTTTGTGGAAAATGAACCCAGTTTCAGAGGGAAAAACTGATTATGCAGAAAATGAACCCAGTTTTGGGGAAAACAATTATTTTGGAGAAAATGAACCCAGTAATTGGGTAAAAAAAAACGAATTTTGGGGAAAATGAACAAAGTTTGGGGGGGAAAACCAACTTCGAGGGAAATGAACCGAGTTTTGGTGGAAAAAAAACCCGAATTTAGGGAAAATGGACACAGTTTTGGGGGAAAAATCTGTTTTTGGGGAAAATGAACCAAGTGTGGAGTGGAAATAGAAGATTTTGGGGAAAATGAATACTGTTTTGAGGGGAAAACCTGATTTGTGTGAAAATAAACCCAGTTTTGGGGGGAAATAAGGATTTTGTGGAAAATGAACCTAGTTTCGGAGGAAAAATGCTGATTATGCGGAAAATGAACCCAGTTTTGGCAGAAAAACCCGTTTTTAAGGAAAATGAACCCAGTTTTGGGGAAAAAAAATATTTTGGGAAAATGAACCCAGTAATTGGGTTAAAAAATTCGAATTTTGGGGAAAATGAACAAAGTTTTGGGCGGAGGAAACCAACTTGAAGGGAAATGAACCGAGTTTGGGAGGAAAGAAGCTGATTATGGTGAAAATTAACCCACTATGGGGGGGAAAAACCTGATTTGTATGAAAATGCATCCAGTTTGGGGGGGGGGGTGGGCGAAGTGATTTTGGGGAAAATTAACCCAGTAATTTTGTAAAGTTTTGTAAAAAACCCTAATTTGGGGGAAAATGAACACAGTTTTGGGGGAAAACCCAACTTGTAGGTAAATGGTCTCTGTTTTGGTGGAAAAAAATCGATTTTGGGGAAAATGAAGAGTGCTTTGGGAAAAAATTATTTTGGGGAAATGAACCCAGTAATTGGGAAATAAACCCGGATTTGGGGGAAAATGAAATCAGTTTGGAGGGGAAAATCTCATTTGTGTGAAAATGCAGCCAGTTTTTTTTTGTGGGGGGGAGGGGGGAAAACGATTTCGGGAAAATGAACTCAGTTTTGGTGGAAAAAAAACGATTTTGGGGAAATGAATCCAGTAATGGGGAAAAAAATGATTTTGGGGAAAATAAACCCAGTGTGGAGTGGAAATAGAAGATTTTTTTGGAAAATGTAATCAGTTTGGAGGGGAAAACCTGATTTGTGTGAAAATGCACCCAGTTTTTGTGGGAAAAAAAGGATTTTGGGGAAAATGAACCCAATTTGGGAGGAAAAAAAACCCGATTTTGGGGAAAATGAATCCAGTCGGGGGAGAAAAAAACCCTCATTTTCCACAAAATATGTTTTATTCCAGCAAAACTGGGTTCATTTCCCTACAATTTCATTTTCCACAGAATCTGTTTCTTTCCACCTTAACTGTGTTCCTTTCCCTACAAAATGGGTTTCCCCCCCAAACTCTGTTCATTTTCCCCATAATCGGTTTTTCCCCATTACTGGTTCATTTTACCCATAACTGGGTTTATTATATTCAAAAACGGCTTTTTCCCCACAAACTGGCTTCATTTTCCCCATAATCAGTTTTTTTTCTCCCAAACTGTGTTAATTCCTCCCAAAATCTGAAATGACTGTTCGTCAGGGAGGCAAGAAGAAGACCGCCGGGATGTCTTTAGAACCGCGGGCAGAGGCAGCTTTCCGACCGGCTTCAGTTTAGAGAGCTAGCCGGTAAGAGAAGGCGCTGTCTCCCGAACAACGTAATGTTTGCAGCTGAAGCATACTGTGAAAGCCGGGGCTACACTGTGAAGGCTGCGCAAGAAAGCAGGAGCAGATCCTCTCTTTGCCTGTATTTGTAAGCCTTCGAGAGAGGAATACCCTGCCGGTAAAAAGCTTTTTCTTCTGGCAGCTATTAATGGAAGGAAATTCCAGGATTCTTTAAATTCAAAGGGTTAGTTTCTGCTCTCCCTTGGAGGAAAAACAAAACCGTGCAGTTCAGAGAATGTGTGTGAATTCGCTGCCGGCTGTTGTAACAAGTTTCAGCAGAAACAGTTTGCAGAGGCTGAAGGGAATGGACAGGAAAAAAGGGATCTCTCGTCCTTGAACACGAACAGATCATCTGATTATTTGTCTTTTAAATACATTGTTAGGAGATTAGATGTCATGCTAAAACATTTCCAAATTAGAAAATTCGGGGGTGGGTAGGAGGCAAGATTTTAGACTGCTGTGGACGCGCTTTAATATGCTGCTAGAAATCGGAAAAGACTGTTCGTCAGGGAGGCAAGCAGCAGACCGCCGGGATGTCTGTAGAACCGCGGCGAGAGGCAGCTTTCCGACCGGCTTCAGTTTAGAGAGCTAGCCGGTAAGAGAAGGCACTGTCTCCCGAACAACGTAATGTTTGCAGCTGAAGCCTACTGTGAAAGCCGGGGCTACACTGTGAAGGCTGCGCAAGAAAGCAAAAGCAGCTCGACTCTTTGCCTGTATTTGTCAGCCTTCGAGAGAGGAATAGCCTGCCGCTAAAATGCTTTCTCTTCTAGCAGCGATTCATGGAAGAACATTCCAGGATTCTTTAAAATCAAGGGGTTAGTTTCTGCTCTCCTTTGGAGAAACACAAAACCGTGCCGTTCAGAGAATGTGCTGTGGATTCCCTGCCTGCTGTTTCAGTAGAAAGAGTTTGCAGAGGCTGATGAGACTACACTGGAAAACAGGGATCCCTCGTCCTTGAAGCACGAGCAGATCATCTGATAATTTTCCTTTTAATTACATTGTTAGAAGATGAAAAGTCATGCTAAAACAATTTTCATAAATAGCAAGTTTCTAAGAGAGAAAGATTTTAGACTCATGTGCATGCGCTGTGATGTGATGCTAGATATCTGAAATGACTGCTCCTCAGAGCGGCAAGGAGCAGACAGCCGAGATGTCTGTGAAACCGCGGCCAGAGACAGCTTTCTGAGCGGTTTCAGTTTAGAGAGCCAGCCGGCAAGAGAAGGCGCTGTCTCCGGACCAACGTAATGTTTGCAGCCGGAATGTGGTGTGAAAGCCGGGGAAACA
Source organism: Tapera naevia (assembly GCA_033556795.1). NCBI lineage: Eukaryota > Metazoa > Chordata > Aves > Cuculiformes > Neomorphidae > Tapera > Tapera naevia. Next base: position 29,767 of record JAUMJJ010001074.1, on the reverse strand, counting down.
CTGTGAAGGCTGCTCAAGAAAGCAGGAGCAGATTCTCTCTTTGCCTGTATTTGTAAGCCTTCGAGAGAGGAATACCCTGCCGGTAAAAAGCTGTCTCTTTGGCAGCTATTCATGGAAGGAAATTCCAGGATGCTTTAAAATCAAGGGGTTATTTTTTGAGATAAATGAACCCATTTTTGAGGGGGGGGGGGTAAAAGGATTTTTGAGAAAGTGAACACAGTAATTGGGAATAAACCCTGATTATGGGAAAATGAACCCAGTGTGGAGTGGAAATAGAAGCTTTTGTGGAAAATGAACCGTTTTAGGAGGGGAAAACCTGATTTGTGTGACTATGCACCCAGTTTTGGGGGAAAAATAGGATTTTGGGGAAAATGAATCCGGTTTGGGAGGAAAAAAATCTGATTTTGGGGGAAATGAATCCAGTTTTGGGAGGGAAATAATGATTTTGGTGAAATTTTTGGTGTAATTTTTGGTGAATTTTTGATTTTTTTTCCCCAAAATCTTCTATTTTCTCTGAAACACTGGGTTCATTTTCCCCAAAATCAGGTTTTTTTTCCCCATTACTGGGTTCATTTTCCCCAAAATAATTTTTTTCCCAAAACTGATTTCATTTTCCCCAAAATAATTTTTTCCCCAAATCTGGGTTCATTTTTCCCATAATCGGTTTTTTTTCCTCCCAAACGGGGTTCATTTTCCCCAAAATTCGGGTTTTTTACCCAATTACTGGGTTCATTTTCCCAAAAATAATTTTTTTTCCCCAAAATTGGGTTCATTTTCCTTAAAAACGGGTTTTTTACCCAAAACTGGGTTCATTTTCTGCATAAATAGCTTTTATACTCCGAAACTATATTCATTTTCCACAAAATCCTTATTTCCCCCCAAAACTGGATGCTTTTTCTCCAAAATCAGGTGTTCCCCTCCAAACTGATTTCATTTTCCCCAAAATCTTCAATTTCCACTCCACACTGGGTTCATTTTCCCCAAAATCAGGATTTTTTCTCCATTACTGGGTTCATTTTCCCCAAAATCATTTTTTCCCACAAAACTGTGTTCATTTTCCCCAAATCCGGGGTTTTCCCCCAAAACTGGGTTCATTTTCCCCAAAATCATTTTTTTTTCCCCATTACTGGGTTCATTTTCCCCAAAATAATTTTTTTCCCAAAACTGATTTCATTTTCCTCAAAATAATTTTTTCCCCAAAACTGGGTTCATTTTTCCCATAATCGGGTTTTTTTCCTCCCAAACGGGGTTCATTTTCCCCAAAATTCGGGTTTTTTACCCAATTACTGGGTTCATTTTCCCAAAAAAAATTTTTTTCCCCAAAATTGGGTTAATTTTCCTTAAAAACGGATTTTTTACCCAAAACTGGGTTCATTTTCTGCATAAATAGTTTTTATCCTCTGAAACTATATTCATTTTCCACAAAATCCTTATTTCCCCCCAAAACTGGATGCTTTTTCTCCAAAATCAGGTGTTCTCCTCCAAACAGTGTTCATTTTCTCCAAAATCTTCTATTTCCACTCCACACTGGGTTCATTTTACCCAAAATCCTTTTTCTCCCCCAAAAACTGGGTACATTTTCACACAAATCAGGTTTTCCCCTCCAAACTGATTTCATTTTCCCCAAAATCTTCAATTTCCACTCCACACTGGGTTCATTTTCCCCAAAATCATTTTTTTTCTCCATTACTGGGTTCATTTTCCCCAAAATAATTTTTTTCCCAAAACTGATTTCATTTTCCTCAAAATAATTTTTTCCCCAAAACTGGGTTCATTTTTCCCATAATCGGGTTTTTTTCCTCCCAAACGGGGTTCATTTTCCCCAAAATTCGGGTTTTTTACCCAATTACTGGGTTCATTTTCCCAAAAATAAATTTTTTCCCCAAAATTGGGTTAATTTTCCTTAAAAACGGATTTTTTACCCAAAACTGGGTTCATTTTCTGCATAAATAGTTTTTATCCTCTGAAACTATATTCATTTTCCACAAAATCCTTATTTTCCCCCAAAACTGGATGCTTTTTCTCCAAAATCAGGTGTTCCCCTCCAAACAGTGTTCATTTTCTCCAAAATCTTCTATTTCCACTCCACACTGGGTTCATTTTCCCCAAAATCAGGATTTTTTCTCCATTACTGGGTTCATTTTCCCCAAAATCATTTTTTCCCCCAAAACTGTGTTCATTTTCCCCAAAATATGTTTTTTTTCCACCAAAACTGGGTTTATTTCCCTAAATATTGGGTTTTCACCACCAAATTGTGTTCATTTTCTCCAAAACCTGGTTGTTTTGGAGAAGCCCCAATTACTGGCTTTATTTCCCAAAAAATTTTTTTTTCCCTCAAAACTGGGTTCATTTTAATCAAAAACGGGTTATCCCCTCCAAACTGTGTTAATTTTCCCCATAATCAGCTTCTTTCTTCCTAAAATGGGTTCATTTTCCCCAAAATCCTTTTTTTTCCACAAAACACTGGGTGCATTTTCACACAAATCTAGTTTTCCCCTCCAGTGTTCATTTTCCCCAAAACCAGTTTTTTTTCCCCTCCAGTGTTCATTTTCCCCAAAATCGGATTTTTTCCTCCCAAACTGGGTTGATTTTCCCCAAAGTCGTTTTTTTTACAGGAAAAGTCGGTTCATTTCTCTACAAGTCTTCCCCCCCCCCCCCCCAACTCTGCTGATTTTCCCCAAAATTCGGGTTTTTTTACCCAGTTACTGGGTTCATTTTCCCCAAAATAATTTTTTCCCCAAAAACTGGGTTCATTTTCCTTAAAAACGTTTTTTCCCCCCAAAACTGTGTTCATTTTCCGTATAATCAGAATTTTTCATCCGAAACTAGGTTCATTTTCCGCAAAATCCCTATTAACCCCCAAAACTGGGTACATTTTCACACAAATCAGGTTGTCCCGTCCAAACTGATTTCATTTTCTTCAAAACCTTCTATTTCCACTCCGCACTTGGTTCATTTTCCCCAAAATCAGGATTTTTCCCCATTACAGGGTTCATTTTCTCCAAAATCAGGGGTTTTTCTCACAAAGTGGGTTAATTTTTCCAAAAATCATTTTTTTACCCCAAAACTGGGTTCATTTTCCCCAAAATATGTTTTTTCCACCAAAACTGGGTTTATTTCCCTACATATTAGGTTTTCCCCAACAAACTGTGTTCATTTTCCCCAAAATCCGGGTTTTTTACCCGATCACTGGGTTCATTTTCCCCAAAATCATTTTTTTCCCCAAAACTGGGTTCATTTTCCTTGAAAACAGGTTTTTCCGCAAAACTGGGTTCATTTTCCACATAATCAGCTTTTTTCCTCCGAAAATAGGTTCATTTTACATAAAATCCTTATTTCCCCCCAAAACTCAGTTCATTTTCACAAAAATCAGGTTTTCCCCTCCTATCTGATTTCATTTTCCCCAAAATCTTCTATTTCCATTCCACACTGGGTTCATTTTCCCCAAAATCATTTTTTTCCCCATTACTGGGTTCATTTTCCCCAAAATCATTTTTTCCCCCCAAAACTGTGTCCATTTTCCCCAAAATATGTTTTTTTTTCCACCAAAAATGGGTTCACTTCCCTACAAATTTAGTTTTCCCTACCAAACTGGTTCCATTTTCCCCCAAATTAGAGTTTTTTTTACCAAATTACTGCATTCATTTCCCCCAAAATCATTTTTCCCCCAAAAAGGGGTTCATTTTCCGCATAATCAGATTTTTTCCTCCAAAACTAGGTTCATTTTCCACAAAATCCTTCCCCCCCCCCCCACAAAACTGGGTACATTTTCACACAAATCAGGTTGTCCCCTCCAAACTGATTTCATTTTCCTCAAAATCTTCTATTCCCACTCTGCACTTGGTTCATTTTCCCCAAAATCACGATTTTTCCCCATTACTGCGTTCATTTTCCCCAAAATATATTTTTTCCACAAAACTGGGTTTATTTCCCTACAAATTGGGTTTTCCCCACCAGACTGGGTTTATTTTTCTCCAAAATCCGGGGTTTTTAACCAATTACTGGCTTTATTTCCACAAAATATTTCCCCCCCCCCAAACTGGGTTCATTTTCCCCATAATCAGCTTCTATCCTCCCAAACTGGGTTCATTTTCCCCCAAATCCTTTTTTTCTTCAAAACACTGGGTACATTTTCACACAAATCAAGTTTTCCCCTCCAAACAGTGTTCATTTTCCCCAAAATCAGGTTTTTTCCCCATTACTGGGTTCATTTCCCCAAAATCGGGTTTTTTCCCCCAAAACTGGGTTCATTTTCCCCAAAATCGTTTTTTTCCCTCCCAAACTGGGTTGATTTTCCCCAAAGTTGTTTTTTTTCGAGCAAAACTCGGTTCATTTCCCTACAAGTTGGTTCCCCCCCCCCCCCCAAACTCTGTTCATTTTCCAAAAAAATCGGGTTTTTTACCCGATTACTGGGTTCATTTTCCCCAAAATAATTTTTTTCCCCCAAACTGGGTTCATTTTCCTTAAAAATGGATTTTTCCCCCAAAACTGGTTTCATTTTCCGCATAATCAGCATTTTTTTCCCTCCGAAACTAGGTTCATTTTCCAGAAAATCTCTATTAACCCCCAAAACTGGGTACATTTTCACACAAATCAGGTTGTCCCCTCCAAACTGATTTCATTTTCCTCAAAATATTCTATTTCCACTCCGCACTTGGTTCATTTTCCCCAAAATCTGGATTTTTCCCCATTACTGCGTTCATTTTCCCCAAAATATATTTTTTTCCACAAAACTGGGTTTATTTCCCTACAAATTGGGTTTTCCCCACCAGACTGGGTTCATTTTTCTCCAAAATCCGGGGTTTTTACCCAATTACTGGCTTTATTTCCATAAAATATTTCCCCCCCCCCCCAAACTGGGATCATTTCCCCCATAATCACCTTCTCTCCTTCCAAACTGGGTTCATTTTCCCCAAAATAATTTTTTCCCAAAAAAAACTGGGTTCATTTTCCTCAAAATATGTTTTTTCCACCAAAAATGGGTTTATTTCCCTACATATCGGGTTTTCCCCACCAAATTGTGTTCATTTTCCCCAACATATGGATTTTTGAACCAGTTACTGGCTTTATTTCCCCAAAATCTTTTTTTTTCCTTCAAAACTGGGTTCATTTTCACCAAAATGTTTTTTTCCCCCAAAACTGGTTTCATTTTCCCCATAATCAGCTTCTTTCCTCTCAAACTGTGTTCATTTTCCCCAGAATCCGGGTTTTCCAATTACTGGGTTCATTTCCCGAAAATTATTTTTTTTTCCCCATAATTGGGGTAATTTGCCCCAAAATAATCGGATTTTTTCCTCCCTAACTGGGTTCATTTTCCCCAAAGTCAGTTTTTTTTCCACCAAAACTCAGTTCATTTCCCGAATTTTGTGGAAAATGAACCCAGTTTCAGAGGGAAAAACTGATTATGCAGAAAATGAACCCAGTTTTGGGGAAAACAATTATTTTGGAGAAAACGAACCCAGTAATTGGGTAAAAAAACCGAATTTTGGGGAAAATGAACAAAGTTTGGGGGGGAAAAACCAACTTCTAGGGAAATGAACCGAGTTTTGGTGGAAAAAAACCCGAATTTAGGGAAAATGGACCCAGTTTTGGGGGAAAAATCTGTTTTTGGGGAAAATGAACCAAGTGTGGAGTGGAAATAGAAGATTTTGGGGAAAATGAATACTGTTTTGAGGGGAAAACCTGATTTGTGTGAAAATAAACCCAGTTTTGGGGGGAAATAAGGATTTTGTGGAAAATGAACCTAGTTTCGGAGGAAAAATGCTGATTATGCGGAAAATGAACCCAGTTTTGGCAGAAAAACCCGTTTTTAAGGAAAATGAACCCAGTTTTGGGGAAAAAAAATATTTTGGGAAAATGAACCCAGTAATTGGGTTAAAAAATTCGAATTTTGGGGAAAATGAACAAAGTTTTGGGCGGAGGAAACCAACTTGAAGGGAAATGAACCGAGTTTGGGAGGAAAGAAGCTGATTATGGTGAAAATTAACCCACTTTGGGGGGGAAAAACCTGATTTGTATGAAAATGCATCCAGTTTGGGGGGGGGGGGGGTGGGCGAAGTGATTTTGGGGAAAATTAACCCAGTAATTTTGTAAAGTTTTGTAAAAAACCCTAATTTGGGGGAAAATGAACACAGTTTTGGGGGAAAACCCAACTTGTAGGTAAATGGTCTCTGTTTTGGTGGAAAAAATCGATTTTGGGGAAAATGAAGAGTGCTTTGGGAAAAAATTATTTTGGGGAAATGAACCCAGTAATTGGGAAATAAACCCGGATTTGGGGGAAAATGAAATCAGTTTGGAGGGGAAAATCTCATTTGTGTGAAAATGCAGCCAGTTTTTTTTTTGGGGGGGGAGGGGGGGAAACGATTTCGGGAAAATGAACTCAGTTTTGGTGGAAAAAAAACGATTTTGGGGAAATGAATCCAGTAATGGGGAAAAAAATGATTTTGGGGAAAATAAACCCAGTGTGGAGTGGAAATAGAAGATTTTTGGAAAATGTAATCAGTTTGGAGGGGAAAACCTGATTTGTGTGAAAATGCACCCAGTTTTTGTGGGAAAAAAAGGATTTTGGGGAAAATGACCCCAATTTGGGAGGAAAAAAAACCCGATTTTGGGGAAAATGAATCCAGTCGGGGGGAGAAAAAAACCCTCATTTTCCACAAAATATGTTTTACTCCAGCAAAACTGGGTTCATTTCCCTACAATTTCATTTTCCACAGAATCTGTTTCTTTCCACCTTAACTGTGTTCCTTTCCCTACAAAATGGGTTTCCCCCCCCAAACTCTGTTCATTTTCCCCATAATCGGTTTTTTCCCCATTACTGGTTCATTTTACCCATAACTGGGTTTATTATATTCAAAAACGGCTTTTTCCCCACAAACTGGCTTCATTTTCCCCATAATCAGTTTTTTTTCTCCCAAACTGTGTTAATTCCTCCCAAAATCTGAAATGACTGTTCGTCAGGGAGGCAAGAAGAAGACCGCCGGGATGTCTTTAGAACCGCGGCGAGAGGCAGCTTTCCGACCGGCTTCAGTTTAGAGAGCTAGCCGGTAAGAGAAGGCGCTGTATCCCGAACAACGTAATGTTTGCAGCCGGAATGTGGTGTGAAAGCCGGGGAAACACTGTGAGGGCTGCTCAAGAAAGCAGGAGCAGATCCTCTCTTTGCCTGTATTTGTAAGCCTTCGAGAGAGGAATACCCTGCCGGTAAAAAGCTTTTTCTTCTGGCAGCTATTCATGGAAGGAAATTCCAGGATTCTTTAAATTCAAAGGGTTAGTTTCTGCTCTCCCTTGGAGGAAAAACAAAACCGTGCAGTTCAGAGAATGTGTGTGAATTCGCTACCGGCTGTTGTAACAAGTTTCAGCAGAAACAGTTTGCAGAGGCTGAAGGGAATGGACAGGAAAAAAGGGATCTCTCGTCCTTGAACACGAACAGATCATCTGATTATTTGTCTTTTAAATACATTGTTAGGAGATTAGATGTCATGCTAAAACATTTCCAAATTAGAAAATTCGGGGGTGGGTAGGAGGCAAGATTTTAGACTGCTGTGGACGTGCTTTAATATGCTGCTAGAAATCGGAAAAGACTGTTCGTCAGGGAGGCAAGCAGCAGACCGCTGGATGTCTGTAGAACCGCGGCGAGAGGCAGCTTTCCGACCGGCTTCAGTTTACAGAGCTAGCCGGTAAGAGAAGGCACTGTCTCCCGAACAACGTAATGTTTGCAGCTGAAGCCTACTGTGAAAGCCGGGGCTACACTGTGAAGGCTGCGCAAGAAAGCAAAAGCAGCTCGACTCTTTGCCTGTATTTGTCAGCCTTCGAGAGAGGAATAGCCTGCCGCTAAAATGCTTTCTCTTCTAGCAGCGATTCATGGAAGAACATTCTGTGATTCTTTAAAATCAAGGGGTTAGTTTCTGCTCTCCTTTGGAGAAACACAAAACCGTGCCGTTCAGAGAATGTGCTGTGGATTCCCTGCCTGCTGTTTCAGTAGAAAGAGTTTGCAGAGGCTGATGAGACTACACTGGAAAACAGGGATCCCTCGTCCTTGAAGCACGAGCAGATCATCTGATAATTTTCCCTTTAATTACATTGTTAGAAGATGAAAAGTCATGTTAAAACAATTTTCATAAATAGCAACTTTCTAAGAGAGAAAGATTTTAGAGTCATGTGCATGCGCTGTGATGTGATGCTAGATATCTGAAATGACTGCTCCTCAGAGCGGCAAGGAGCAGACAGCCGAGATGTCTGTGGAACCGCGGCCAGAGACAGCTTTCTGAGCCGTTTCAGTTTAGAGAGCCAGCCGGCAAGAGAAGGCGCTGTCTCCGGACCAACGTAATGTTTGCAGCCGGAATGTGGTGTGAAAGCCGGGGAAACACTGTGAAGGCTGCTCAAGAAAGCAGGAGCAGATCCTCACTTTGCCTGTATTTGTAAGCCTTCGAGAGAGGAATACCCTGCCGGTAAAAAGCTTTCTCTTCTGGCAGCTATTCATGGAAGGAAATTCCAGGATTCTTTAAAATCAAGGGGTTAGTTTCTGCACTCCCTTGGAGGAAAAACAAAACCGTGCAGTTCAGAGAATGTGTGTGAATTCGCTGCCGGCTGTTGTAACAAGTTTCAGCAGAAACAGTTTGCAGAGGCTGAAGGGAATGGACAGGAAAAAAGGGATCTCTCGTCCTTGAACACGAACAGATCATCCGATTATTTGTCTTTTACATACTTTGTTAGGAGATTAGATGTCATGCTAAAACATTTCCAAAATAGAAAATTCGGGGGTGGGTAGGAGACAAGATTTTAGACTGCTGTGGACGTGCTTTAATATGCTGCTAGAAATCGGAAAAGACTGTTCGTCAGGGAGGCAAGCAGCAGACCGCCGGGATGTCTGTAGAACCGCGGCGAGAGGCAGCTTTCCGACCGGCTTCAGTTTAGAGAGCTAGCCGGTAAGAGAAGGCACTGTCTCCCGAACAACGTAATGTTTGCAGCTGAAGCCTACTGTGAAAGCCGGGGCTACACTGTGAAGGCTGCGCAAGAAAGCAAAAGCAGCTCGACTCTTTGCCTGTATTTGTCAGCATTCGAGAGAGGAATAGCCTGCCGCTAAAATGCTTTCTCTTCTAGCAGCGATTCATGGAAGAACATTCTGTGATTCTTTAAAATCAAGGGGTTAGTTTCTGCTCTCCTTTGGAGAAACACAAAACCGTGCCGTTCAGAGAATGTGCTGTGGATTCCCTGCCTGCTGTTTCAGTAGAAAGAGTTTGCAGAGGCTGATGAGACTACAGTGGAAAACAGGGATCCCTCGTCCTTGAAGCACGAGCAGATCATCTGATAATATTCCCTTTAATTACATTGTTAGAAGATGAAAAGTCATGCTAAAACAATTTTCATAAATAGCAAGTTTCTAAGAGAGAAAGATTTTAGAGTCATGTGCATGCGCTGTGATGTGATGCTAGATATCTGAAATGACTGCTCCTCAGAGCGGCAAGGAGCAGACAGCCGAGATGTCTGTGAAACCGCGGCCAGAGACAGTTTTTTTAGCAGTTTCAGTTTAGAGAGCAAGCCGGCAAGAGAAGGCGCTGTCTCCGGACCAACGTAATGTTTGCAGCCGGAATGTGGTGTGAAAGCCGGGGAAACACTGTGAAGGCTGCTCAAGAAAGCAGGTGCAGATCCTCTCTTTGCCTGTATTTGTAAGCCTTCGAGAGAGGAATACCCTGCCGGTAAAAAGCTTTCTCTTTGGCAGCTATTCATGGAAGGAAATTCCAGGATTCTTTAAAATCAAGGGGTTAGTTTTTGAGATAAATGAACCCATTTTTGAGGGGGGGGGGGGGGGGGATAAAAGGATTTTTGAGAAAGTGAACACAGTAATTGGGAATAAACCCTGATTATGGGGAAAATGAACCCAGTGTGGAGTGGAAATAGAAGCTTTTGTGGAAAATGAACCTTTTTAGGAGGGGACAACCTGATTTGTGTGAATATGCACCCAGTTTTGGGGGAAAAATAGGGTTTTGGGGAAAATGAACCCGGTTTGGGAGGAAAAAATCTGATTTTGGGGGAAATGAATCCAGTTTTGGGAGGGAAATAATGATTTTGGTGAAATTTTTGGTGTAATTTTTGGTGAATTTTTGATTTTTTTTCCCCAAAATCTTCTATTTCCTCTGAAACACTGGGTTCATTTTCCCCAAAATCAGTTTTTTTTCCCCATTACTGGGTTCATTTTCCCCAAAATAATTTTTTTTCCAAAACTGATTTCATTTTCCTCAAAATATTTTTTCCCCAAAACTGGGTTCATTTTTCCCATAATCGGGTTTTTTTTCCTCCCAAACGGGGTTCATTTTCCCCAAAATTCGGGTTTTTTACCCAATTACTGGGTTCATTTTCCCAAAAATAAATTTTTTTCCCCAAAATTGGGTTAATTTTCCTTAAAAACGGGTTTTTTACCCAAAACTGGGTTCATTTTCTGCATAAATATTTTTTATGCTCTGAAACTATATTCATTTTCCACAAAATCCTTATTTCCCCCCAAAACTGGATGCTTTTTCTCCAAAATCAGGTGTTCCCCTCCAGTGTTCATTTTCTCCAAAATCTTCTATTTCCACTCCACACTGGGTTCATTTTACCCAAAATCCTTTTTCTCCCCCAAAAACTGGGTACATTTTCACACAAATCAGGTTTTCCCCTCCAAACTGATTTCATTTTCCCCAAAATCTTCAATTTCCACTCCACACTGGGTTCATTTTCCCCAAAATCAGGATTTTTTCTCCATTACTGTGTTCATTTTCCCCAAAATCATTTTTTCCCCCAAAACTGTGTTCATTTTCCCCAAAATATGTTTTTTTTCCACCAAAACTGGGTTTATTTCCCTAAATATTGGGTTTTCACCACCAAATTGTGTTCATTTTCTCCAAAACCTGGTTGTTTTGGAGAAGCCCCAATTACTGGCTTTATTTCCCAAAAATTTTTTTTTTCCCTCAAAACTGGGTTCATTTTAATCAAAAACGGGTTATCCCCTCCAAACTGGGTTAATTTTCCCCATAATCAGCTTCTTTCTTCCTAAAATGGGTTCATTTTCCCCAAAATCCTTTTTTTTCCCAAAACACTGGGTGCATTTTCACACAAATCTAGTTTTCCCCTCCAGTGTTCATTTTCCCCAAAACCAGTTTTTTTCCCCTCCAGTGTTCATTTTCCCCAAAATCGGATTTTTTCCTCCCAAACTGGGTTGATTTTCCCCAAAGTCGGTTTTTTTTACAGCAAAAGTCGGTTCATTTCTCTACAAGTCTTCCCCCCCCCCCCAACTCTGCTGATTTTCCCCAAAATTCGGGGTTTTTTTCCCAATTACTGGGTTCATTTTCCCCAAAATAATTTTTTCCCCAAAAACTGAGTTCATTTTCCTTAAAAACGTTTTTTTTTCCCCCAAAACTGTGTTCATTTTCCGTATAATCAGAATTTTTCATCCGAAACTAGGTTCATTTTCCGCAAAATCCCTATTAACCCCCAAAACTGGGTACATTTTCACACAAATCAGGTTGTCCCGTCCAAACTGATTTCATTTTCCTCAAAACCTTCTATTTCCACTCCGCACTTGGTTCATTTTCCCCGAAATCAGGATTTTTCCCCATTACAGGGTTCATTTTCTCCAAAATCAGGGGTTTTTCTCACAAAGTGGGTTAATTTTTCCAAAAATCATTTTTTTACCCCAAAACTGGGTTCATTTTCCCCAAAATATGTTTTTTCCACCAAAACTGGGTTTATTTCCCTACATATTAGGTTTTCCCCAACAAACTGTGTTCATTTTCCCCAAAATCCGGGTTTTTTACCCGATCACTGGGTTCATTTTCCCCAAAATCATTTTTTTCCCCAAAACTGGGTTCATTTTCCTTGAAAACAGGTTTTTCCGCAAAACTGGGTTCATTTTCCACATAATCAGCTTTTTTCCTCCGAAAATAGGTTCATTTTACATAAAATCCTTATTTCCCCCCAAAACTCAGTTCATTTTCACAAAAATCAGGTTTTCCCCTCCTATCTGATTTCATTTTCCCCAAAATCTTCTATTTCCATTCCACACTGGGTTCATTTTCCCCAAAATCATTTTTTTCCCCATTACTGGGTTCATTTTCCCCAAAATCATTTTTTCCCCCCAAAACTGTGTCCATTTTCCCCAAAATATGTTTTTTTCCACCAAAAATGGGTTCACTTCCCTACAAATTTGGTTTTCCCTACCAAACTGGTTCCATTTTCCCCCAAATTAGAGTTTTTTTACCCAATTACTGCATTCATTTCCCCCAAAATCATTTTTCCCCCCAAAAGGGGTTCATTTTCCGCATAATCAGATTTTTTCCTCCAAAACTAGGTTCATTTTCCACAAAATCCTTTCCCCCCCCCACAAAACTGGGTACATTTTCACACAAATCAGGTTGTCCCCTCCAAACTGATTTCATTTTCCTCAAAATCTTCCATTCCCACTCTGCACTTGGTTCATTTTCCCCAAAACCACGATTTTTCCCCATTACTGCGTTCATTTTCCCCAAAATATATTTTTTCCACAAAACTGGGTTTATTTCCCTACAAATTGGGTTTTCCCCACCAGACTGGGTTTATTTTTCTCCAAAATCCGGGGTTTTTAACCAATTACTGGCTTTATTTCCACAAAATATTTTTTCCCCCCCAAACTGGGTTCATTTTCCCCATAATCAGCTTCTATCCTCCCAAACTGGGTTCATTTTCCCCAAAATCCTTTTTTTCTTCAAAACACTGGGTGCATTTTCACACAAATCAAGTTTTCCCCTCCAAACAGTGTTCATTTTCCCCAAAATCAGGTTTTTTCCCCATTACTGGGTTCATTTCCCCAAAATCGGGTTTTTTCCCCCAAAACTGGGTTCATTTTCCCCAAAATCGTTTTTTTCCCTCCCAAACTGGGTTGATTTTCCCCAAAGTTGGTTTTTTTCGAGCAAAACTCGGTTCATTTCCCTACAAGTTGGTTCCCCCCCCCCCCCCCCCCAAACTCTGTTCATTTTCCAAAAAAATCGTTTTTTTTTACCCGATTACTGGGTTCATTTTCCCCAAAATAATTTTTTTCCCCCAAACTGGGTTCATTTTCCTTAAAAATGGATTTTTCCCCCAAAACTGGGTTCATTTTCTGCATAATCAGCATTTTTTTCCCTCCAAAACTAGGTTCATTTTCCAGAAAATCCCTATTAACCCCCAAAACTGGGTACATTTTCACACAAATCAGGGTTTCCCCTCCAAACTGATTTCATTTTCCTCAAAATCTTCTATTTCCACTCCGCACTTGGTTCATTTTCCCCAAAATCAGGATTTTTCCCCATTACTGCGTTCATTTTCCCCAAAATATATTTTTTCCACAAAACTGGGTTTATTTCCCTACAAATTGGGGTTTCCCCACCAGACTGGGTTCATTTTTCTCCAAAATCCGGGGTTTTTACCCAATTACTGGCTTTATTTCCACAAAATATTTTTTCCCCCCCAAACTGGGTTCATTTCCCCCATAATCAGCTTCTCTCCTCCCAAACTGGGTTCATTTTCCCCAAAATAATTTTTTCCCCCAAAAAACTGGGTTCATTTTCCTCAAAATATGTTTTTTCCACCAAAAATGGGTTTATTTCCCTACATATTGGGTTTTCCCCACCAAATTGTGTTCATTTTCCCCAACATATGGATTTTTGAACCAGTTACTGGCTTTATTTCCCCAAAATCTTTTTTTTTCCTTTAAAATTGGGTTCATTTTCACCAAAAATGTTTTTTTCCCCCATAACTGGTTTCATTTTCCCCATAATCAGCTTCTTTCCTCCCAAACTGTGTTCATTTTCCCCAGAATCCGGGTTTTCCAATTACTGGGTTCATTTCCCGAAAATTATTTTTTTTTCCCCCATAATTGGGTAATTTGCCCCAAAATCGGATTTTTTCCTCCCTAACTGGGTTCATTTTCCCCAAAGTCAGTTTTTTTCCACCAAAACTCAGTTCATTTCCCGAATTTTGTGGAAAATGAACCCAGTTTCAGAGGGAAAAACTGATTATGCAGAAAATGAACCCAGTTTTGGGGAAAACAATTATTTTGGAGAAAACGAACCCAGTAATTGGGTAAAAAAACCGAATTTTGGGGAAAATGAACAAAGTTTTGGGGGGAAAAAACAACTTCGAGGGAAATGAACCGAGTTTTGGTGGAAAAAAAACCGAATTTAGGGAAAATGGACCCAGTTTTGGGGGAAAAATCTGTTTTTGGGGAAAATGAACCAAGTGTGGAGTGGAAATAGAAGATTTTGGGGAAAATGAATACTGTTTTGAGGGGAAAACCTGATTTGTGTGAAAATAAACCCAGTTTTGGGGGGAAATAAGGATTTTGTGGAAAATGAACCTAGTTTCGGAGGAAAAATGCTGATTATGCGGAAAATGAACCCAGTTTTGGCAGAAAAACCCGTTTTTAAGGAAAATGAACCCAGTTTTGGGGAAAAAAAATATTTTGGGAAAATGAACCCAGTAATTGGGTTAAAAAATTCGAATTTTGGGAAAAATGAACAAAGTTTTGGGCGGAGGAAACCAACTTGTAGGGAAATGAACCGAGTTTGGGAGGAAAGAAGCTGATTATGGTGAAAATTAACCCACTTTGGGGGGGAAAAACCTGATTTGTATGAAAATGCATCCATTTGGGGGGGGGGGGGGGGGAGCGAAGTGATTTTGGGGAAAATTAACCCAGTAATTTTGTAAAATTTTGTAAAAAACCCTAATTTGGGGGAAAATGAACACAGTTTGGGGGGAAAACCCAACTTGTAGGTAAATGGTCTCTGTTTTGGTGGAAAAAAATCGATTTTGGGGAAAATGAACAGTGCTTTGGGAAAAAATTATTTTGGGGAAATGAACCCAGTAATTGGGAAATAAACCCGGATTTGGGGGAAAATGAAATCAGTTTGGAGGGGAAAATCTCATTTGTGTGAAAATGCAGCCAGTTTTTTTTTTGGGGGGGGGGGGGAAACGATTTCGGGAAAATGAACTCAGTTTTGGTGGAAAAAAAACGATTTTGGGGAAATGAATCCAGTAATGGGGGAAAAAATGATTTTGGGGAAAATAAACCCAGTGTGGAGTGGAAATAGAAGATTTTTGGAAAATGTAATCAGTTTGGAGGGGAAAACCTGATTTGTGTGAAAATGCACCCAGGTTTTGTGGGAAAAAAAGGATTTTGGGGAAAATGAACCCAATTTGGGAGGAAAAAAACCCGATTTTGGGGAAAATGAATCCAGTCGGGGGGAGAAAAAAACCCTCATTTTCCACAAAATATGTTTTATTCCAGCAAAACTGGGTTCATTTCCCTACAATTTCATTTTCCACAGAATCTGTTTCTTTCCACCTTAACTGTGTTCCTTTCCCTACAAAATGGGTTTCCCCCCCCCCAACTCTGTTCATTTTCCCCATAATCGGTTTTTTTCCCCATTACTGGTTCATTTTCCCCATAACTGGGTTTATTATATTCAAAAACGGCTTTTTCCCCACAAACTGGCTTCATTTTCCCCATAATCACTTTTTTTCTCCCAAACTGTGTTAATTCCTCCCAAAATCTGAAATGACTGTTCGTCAGGGAGGCAAGAAGAAGACCGCCGGGATGTCTGTAGAACCGCGGCGAGAGGCAGCTTTCCGACCGGCTTCAGTTTAGAGAGCTAGCCGGTAAGAGAAGGCACTGTCTCCCGAACAACGTAATGTTTGCAGCTGAAGCCTACTGTGAAAGCCGGGGCTACACTGTGAAGGCTGCGCAAGAAAGCAAAAGCAGCTCGACTCTTTGCCTGTATTTGTCAGCCTTCGAGAGAGGAATAGCCTGCCGCTAAAATGCTTTCTCTTCCAGCAGCGATTCATGGAAGAACATTCTGTGATTCTTTAAAATCAAGGTGTTAGTTTCTGCTCTCCTTTGGAGAAACACAAAACCGTGCCGTTCAGAGAATGTGCTGTGGATTCCCTGCCTGCTGTTTCAGTAGAAAGAGTTTGCAGAGGCTGATGAGACTACACTGGAAAACAGGGATCCCTCGTCCTTGAAGCACGAGCAGATCATCTGATAATTTTCCCTTTAATTACATTGTTAGAAGATGAAAAGTCATGCTAAAACAATTTTCTTAAATAGCAAGTTTCTAAGAGAGAAAGATTTTAGACTCATGTGCATGCGCTGTGATCTGATGCTAATTATCTGAAATGACTGCTCCTCAGAGCGGCAAGGAGCAGACAGCCGAGATGTCTGTGAAACCGCGGCCAGAGACAGCTTTCTGAGCGGTTTCAGTTTAGAGAGCCAGCCGGCAAGAGAAGGCGCTGTCTCCGGACCAGGGTTAGGGGTTAGGGTTAGGGTTAGGGTTAGGGTTAGGGTTAGGGTTAGGGGTTAGGGTTAGGGTTAGGATTAGGGTTAGGGTTAGGGTTAGGGTTACGGTTACGGTTACGGTTACGGTTAGGGTTAGGGTTAGGGTTAGGGTTAGGGTTAGGGTTAGGGTTAGGGTTAGGGTTAGGGTTAGGGTTAGGGTTAGGGTTAGGGTTAGGGTTAGGGTTAGGGTTAGGGTTAGGGTTAGGGTTAGGGTTAGGGTTAGGGTTAGGGTTAGGGTTAGGGTTAGGGTTAGGGTTAGGGTTAGGGTTAGGGTTAGGGTTAGGGTTAGGGTTAGGGTTAGGGTTAGGGTTAGGGTTAGGGTTAGGGTTAGGGTTAGGGTTAGGGTTAGGGTTAGGGTTAGGGTTAGGGTTAGGGTTAGGGTTAGGGTTAGGGTTAGGGTTAGGGTTAGGGTTAGGGTTAGGGTTAGGGTTAGGGTTAGGGTTAGGGTTAGGGTTAGGGTTAGGGTTAGGGTTAGGGTTAGGGTTAGGGTTAGGGTTAGGGTTAGGGTTAGGGTTAGGGTTAGGGTTAGGGTTAGGGTTAGGGTTAGGGTTAGGGTTAGGGTTAGGGTTAGGGTTAGGGTTAGGGTTAGGGTTAGGGTTAGGGTTAGGGTTAGGGTTAGGGTTAGGGTTAGGGTTAGGGTTAGGGTTAGGGTTAGGGTTAGGGTTAGGGTTAGGGTTAGGGTTAGGGTTAGGGTTAGGGTTAGGGTTAGGGTTAGGGTTAGGGTTAGGGTTAGGGTTAGGGTTAGGGTTAGGGTTAGGGTTAGGGTTAGGGTTAGGGTTAGGGTTAGGGTTAGGGTTAGGGTTAGGGTTAGGGTTAGGGTTAGGGTTAGGGTTAGGGTTAGGGTTAGGGTTAGGGTTAGGGTTAGGGTTAGGGTTAGGGTTAGGGTTAGGGTTAGGGTTAGGGTTAGGGTTAGGGTTAGGGTTAGGGTTAGGGTTAGGGTTAGGGTTAGGGTTAGGGTTAGGGTTAGGGTTAGGGTTAGGGTTAGGGTTAGGGTTAGGGTTAGGGTTAGGGTTAGGGTTAGGGTTAGGGTTAGGGTTAGGGTTAGGGTTAGGGTTAGGGTTAGGGTTAGGGTTAGGGTTAGGGTTAGGGTTAGGGTTAGGGTTAGGGTTAGGGTTAGGGTTAGGGTTAGGGTTAGGGTTAGGGTTAGGGTTAGGGTTAGGGTTAGGGTTAGGGTTAGGGTTAGGGTTAGGGTTAGGGTTAGGGTTAGGGTTAGGGTTAGGGTTAGGGTTAGGGTTAGGGTTAGGGTTAGGGTTAGGGTTAGGGTTAGGGTTAGGGTTAGGGTTAGGGTTAGGGTTAGGGTTAGGGTTAGGGTTAGGGTTAGGGTTAGGGTTAGGGTTAGGGTTAGGGTTAGGGTTAGGGTTAGGGTTAGGGTTAGGGTTAGGGTTAGGGTTAGGGTTAGGGTTAGGGTTAGGGTTAGGGTTAGGGTTAGGGTTAGGGTTAGGGTTAGGGTTAGGGTTAGGGTTAGGGTTAGGGTTAGGGTTAGGGTTAGGGTTAGGGTTAGGGTTAGGGTTAGGGTTAGGGTTAGGGTTAGGGTTAGGGTTAGGGTTAGGGTTAGGGTTAGGGTTAGGGTTAGGGTTAGGGTTAGGGTTAGGGTTAGGGTTAGGGTTAGGGTTAGGGTTAGGGTTAGGGTTAGGGTTAGGGTTAGGGTTAGGGTTAGGGTTAGGGTTAGGGTTAGGGTTAGGGTTAGGGTTAGGGTTAGGGTTAGGGTTAGGGTTAGGGTTAGGGTTAGGGTTAGGGTTAGGGTTAGGGTTAGGGTTAGGGTTAGGGTTAGGGTTAGGGTTAGGGTTAGGGTTAGGGTTAGGGTTAGGGTTAGGGTTAGGGTTAGGGTTAGGGTTAGGGTTAGGGTTAGGGTTAGGGTTAGGGTTAGGGTTAGGGTTAGGGTTAGGGTTAGGGTTAGGGTTAGGGTTAGGGTTAGGGTTAGGGTTAGGGTTAGGGTTAGGGTTAGGGTTAGGGTTAGGGTTAGGGTTAGGGTTAGGGTTAGGGTTAGGGTTAGGGTTAGGGTTAGGGTTAGGGTTAGGGTTAGGGTTAGGGTTAGGGTTAGGGTTAGGGTTAGGGTTAGGGTTAGGGTTAGGGTTAGGGTTAGGGTTAGGGTTAGGGTTAGGGTTAGGGTTAGGGTTAGGGTTAGGGTTAGGGTTAGGGTTAGGGTTAGGGTTAGGGTTAGGGTTAGGGTTAGGGTTAGGGTTAGGGTTAGGGTTAGGGTTAGGGTTAGGGTTAGGGTTAGGGTTAGGGTTAGGGTTAGGGTTAGGGTTAGGGTTAGGGTTAGGGTTAGGGTTAGGGTTAGGGTTAGGGTTAGGGTTAGGGTTAGGGTTAGGGTTAGGGTTAGGGTTAGGGTTAGGGTTAGGGTTAGGGTTAGGGTTAGGGTTAGGGTTAGGGTTAGGGTTAGGGTTAGGGTTAGGGTTAGGGTTAGGGTTAGGGTTAGGGTTAGGGTTAGGGTTAGGGTTAGGGTTAGGGTTAGGGTTAGGGTTAGGGTTAGGGTTAGGGTTAGGGTTAGGGTTAGGGTTAGGGTTAGGGTTAGGGTTAGGGTTAGGGTTAGGGTTAGGGTTAGGGTTAGGGTTAGGGTTAGGGTTAGGGTTAGGGTTAGGGTTAGGGTTAGGGTTAGGGTTAGGGTTAGGGTTAGGGTTAGGGTTAGGGTTAGGGTTAGGGTTAGGGTTAGGGTTAGGGTTAGGGTTAGGGTTAGGGTTAGGGTTAGGGTTAGGGTTAGGGTTAGGGTTAGGGTTAGGGTTAGGGTTAGGGTTAGGGTTAGGGTTAGGGTTAGGGTTAGGGTTAGGGTTAGGGTTAGGGTTAGGGTTAGGGTTAGGGTTAGGGTTAGGGTTAGGGTTAGGGTTAGGGTTAGGGTTAGGGTTAGGGTTAGGGTTAGGGTTAGGGTTAGGGTTAGGGTTAGGGTTAGGGTTAGGGTTAGGGTTAGGGTTAGGGTTAGGGTTAGGGTTAGGGTTAGGGTTAGGGTTAGGGTTAGGGTTAGGGTTAGGGTTAGGGTTAGGGTTAGGGTTAGGGTTAGGGTTAGGGTTAGGGTTAGGGTTAGGGTTAGGGTTAGGGTTAGGGTTAGGGTTAGGGTTAGGGTTAGGGTTAGGGTTAGGGTTAGGGTTAGGGTTAGGGTTAGGGTTAGGGTTAGGGTTAGGGTTAGGGTTAGGGTTAGGGTTAGGGTTAGGGTTAGGGTTAGGGTTAGGGTTAGGGTTAGGGTTAGGGTTAGGGTTAGGGTTAGGGTTAGGGTTAGGGTTAGGGTTAGGGTTAGGGTTAGGGTTAGGGTTAGGGTTAGGGTTAGGGTTAGGGTTAGGGTTAGGGTTAGGGTTAGGGTTAGGGTTAGGGTTAGGGTTAGGGTTAGGGTTAGGGTTAGGGTTAGGGTTAGGGTTAGGGTTAGGGTTAGGGTTAGGGTTAGGGTTAGGGTTAGGGTTAGGGTTAGGGTTAGGGTTAGGGTTAGGGTTAGGGTTAGGGTTAGGGTTAGGGTTAGGGTTAGGGTTAGGGTTAGGGTTAGGGTTAGGGTTAGGGTTAGGGTTAGGGTTAGGGTTAGGGTTAGGGTTAGGGTTAGGGTTAGGGTTAGGGTTAGGGTTAGGGTTAGGGTTAGGGTTAGGGTTAGGGTTAGGGTTAGGGTTAGGGTTAGGGTTAGGGTTAGGGTTAGGGTTAGGGTTAGGGTTAGGGTTAGGGTTAGGGTTAGGGTTAGGGTTAGGGTTAGGGTTAGGGTTAGGGTTAGGGTTAGGGTTAGGGTTAGGGTTAGGGTTAGGGTTAGGGTTAGGGTTAGGGTTAGGGTTAGGGTTAGGGTTAGGGTTAGGGTTAGGGTTAGGGTTAGGGTTAGGGTTAGGGTTAGGGTTAGGGTTAGGGTTAGGGTTAGGGTTAGGGTTAGGGTTAGGGTTAGGGTTAGGGTTAGGGTTAGGGTTAGGGTTAGGGTTAGGGTTAGGGTTAGGGTTAGGGTTAGGGTTAGGGTTAGGGTTAGGGTTAGGGTTAGGGTTAGGGTTAGGGTTAGGGTTAGGGTTAGGGTTAGGGTTAGGGTTAGGGTTAGGGTTAGGGTTAGGGTTAGGGTTAGGGTTAGGGTTAGGGTTAGGGTTAGGGTTAGGGTTAGGGTTAGGGTTAGGGTTAGGGTTAGGGTTAGGGTTAGGGTTAGGGTTAGGGTTAGGGTTAGGGTTAGGGTTAGGGTTAGGGTTAGGGTTAGGGTTAGGGTTAGGGTTAGGGTTAGGGTTAGGGTTAGGGTTAGGGTTAGGGTTAGGGTTAGGGTTAGGGTTAGGGTTAGGGTTAGGGTTAGGGTTAGGGTTAGGGTTAGGGTTAGGGTTAGGGTTAGGGTTAGGGTTAGGGTTAGGGTTAGGGTTAGGGTTAGGGTTAGGGTTAGGGTTAGGGTTAGGGTTAGGGTTAGGGTTAGGGTTAGGGTTAGGGTTAGGGTTAGGGTTAGGGTTAGGGTTAGGGTTAGGGTTAGGGTTAGGGTTAGGGTTAGGGTTAGGGTTAGGGTTAGGGTTAGGGTTAGGGTTAGGGTTAGGGTTAGGGTTAGGGTTAGGGTTAGGGTTAGGGTTAGGGTTAGGGTTAGGGTTAGGGTTAGGGTTAGGGTTAGGGTTAGGGTTAGGGTTAGGGTTAGGGTTAGGGTTAGGGTTAGGGTTAGGGTTAGGGTTAGGGTTAGGGTTAGGGTTAGGGTTAGGGTTAGGGTTAGGGTTAGGGTTAGGGTTAGGGTTAGGGTTAGGGTTAGGGTTAGGGTTAGGGTTAGGGTTAGGGTTAGGGTTAGGGTTAGGGTTAGGGTTAGGGTTAGGGTTAGGGTTAGGGTTAGGGTTAGGGTTAGGGTTAGGGTTAGGGTTAGGGTTAGGGTTAGGGTTAGGGTTAGGGTTAGGGTTAGGGTTAGGGTTAGGGTTAGGGTTAGGGTTAGGGTTAGGGTTAGGGTTAGGGTTAGGGTTAGGGTTAGGGTTAGGGTTAGGGTTAGGGTTAGGGTTAGGGTTAGGGTTAGGGTTAGGGTTAGGGTTAGGGTTAGGGTTAGGGTTAGGGTTAGGGTTAGGGTTAGGGTTAGGGTTAGGGTTAGGGTTAGGGTTAGGGTTAGGGTTAGGGTTAGGGTTAGGGTTAGGGTTAGGGTTAGGGTTAGGGTTAGGGTTAGGGTTAGGGTTAGGGTTAGGGTTAGGGTTAGGGTTAGGGTTAGGGTTAGGGTTAGGGTTAGGGTTAGGGTTAGGGTTAGGGTTAGGGTTAGGGTTAGGGTTAGGGTTAGGGTTAGGGTTAGGGTTAGGGTTAGGGTTAGGGTTAGGGTTAGGGTTAGGGTTAGGGTTAGGGTTAGGGTTAGGGTTAGGGTTAGGGTTAGGGTTAGGGTTAGGGTTAGGGTTAGGGTTAGGGTTAGGGTTAGGGTTAGGGTTAGGGTTAGGGTTAGGGTTAGGGTTAGGGTTAGGGTTAGGGTTAGGGTTAGGGTTAGGGTTAGGGTTAGGGTTAGGGTTAGGGTTAGGGTTAGGGTTAGGGTTAGGGTTAGGGTTAGGGTTAGGGTTAGGGTTAGGGTTAGGGTTAGGGTTAGGGTTAGGGTTAGGGTTAGGGTTAGGGTTAGGGTTAGGGTTAGGGTTAGGGTTAGGGTTAGGGTTAGGGTTAGGGTTAGGGTTAGGGTTAGGGTTAGGGTTAGGGTTAGGGTTAGGGTTAGGGTTAGGGTTAGGGTTAGGGTTAGGGTTAGGGTTAGGGTTAGGGTTAGGGTTAGGGTTAGGGTTAGGGTTAGGGTTAGGGTTAGGGTTAGGGTTAGGGTTAGGGTTAGGGTTAGGGTTAGGGTTAGGGTTAGGGTTAGGGTTAGGGTTAGGGTTAGGGTTAGGGTTAGGGTTAGGGTTAGGGTTAGGGTTAGGGTTAGGGTTAGGGTTAGGGTTAGGGTTAGGGTTAGGGTTAGGGTTAGGGTTAGGGTTAGGGTTAGGGTTAGGGTTAGGGTTAGGGTTAGGGTTAGGGTTAGGGTTAGGGTTAGGGTTAGGGTTAGGGTTAGGGTTAGGGTTAGGGTTAGGGTTAGGGTTAGGGTTAGGGTTAGGGTTAGGGTTAGGGTTAGGGTTAGGGTTAGGGTTAGGGTTAGGGTTAGGGTTAGGGTTAGGGTTAGGGTTAGGGTTAGGGTTAGGGTTAGGGTTAGGGTTAGGGTTAGGGTTAGGGTTAGGGTTAGGGTTAGGGTTAGGGTTAGGGTTAGGGTTAGGGTTAGGGTTAGGGTTAGGGTTAGGGTTAGGGTTAGGGTTAGGGTTAGGGTTAGGGTTAGGGTTAGGGTTAGGGTTAGGGTTAGGGTTAGGGTTAGGGTTAGGGTTAGGGTTAGGGTTAGGGTTAGGGTTAGGGTTAGGGTTAGGGTTAGGGTTAGGGTTAGGGTTAGGGTTAGGGTTAGGGTTAGGGTTAGGGTTAGGGTTAGGGTTAGGGTTAGGGTTAGGGTTAGGGTTAGGGTTAGGGTTAGGGTTAGGGTTAGGGTTAGGGTTAGGGTTAGGGTTAGGGTTAGGGTTAGGGTTAGGGTTAGGGTTAGGGTTAGGGTTAGGGTTAGGGTTAGGGTTAGGGTTAGGGTTAGGGTTAGGGTTAGGGTTAGGGTTAGGGTTAGGGTTAGGGTTAGGGTTAGGGTTAGGGTTAGGGTTAGGGTTAGGGTTAGGGTTAGGGTTAGGGTTAGGGTTAGGGTTAGGGTTAGGGTTAGGGTTAGGGTTAGGGTTAGGGTTAGGGTTAGGGTTAGGGTTAGGGTTAGGGTTAGGGTTAGGGTTAGGGTTAGGGTTAGGGTTAGGGTTAGGGTTAGGGTTAGGAGGTTAGGGTTAGGGTTAGGGTTAGGGTTAGGGTTAGGGTTAGGGTTAGGGTTAGGGTTAGGGTTAGGGTTAGGGTTAGGGTTAGGGTTAGGGTTAGGGTTAGGGTTAGGGTTAGGGTTAGGGTTAGGGTTAGGGTTAGGGTTAGGGTTAGGGTTAGGGTTAGGGTTAGGGTTAGGGTTAGGGTTAGGGTTAGGGTTAGGGTTAGGGTTAGGGTTAGGGTTAGGGTTAGGGTTAGGGTTAGGGTTAGGGTTAGGGTTAGGGTTAGGGTTAGGGTTAGGGTTAGGGTTAGGGTTAGGGTTAGGGTTAGGGTTAGGGTTAGGGTTAGGGTTAGGGTTAGGGTTAGGGTTAGGGTTAGGGTTAGGGTTAGGGTTAGGGTTAGGGTTAGGGTTAGGGTTAGGGTTAGGGTTAGGGTTAGGGTTAGGGTTAGGGTTAGGGTTAGGGTTAGGGTTAGGGTTAGGGTTAGGGTTAGGGTTAGGGTTAGGGTTAGGGTTAGGGTTAGGGTTAGGGTTAGGGTTAGGGTTAGGGTTAGGGTTAGGGTTAGGGTTAGGGTTAGGGTTAGGGTTAGGGTTAGGGTTAGGGTTAGGGTTAGGGTTAGGGTTAGGGTTAGGGTTAGGGTTAGGGTTAGGGTTAGGGTTAGGGTTAGGGTTAGGGTTAGGGTTAGGGTTAGGGTTAGGGTTAGGGTTAGGGTTAGGGTTAGGGTTAGGGTTAGGGTTAGGGTTAGGGTTAGGGTTAGGGTTAGGGTTAG
This sequence comes from Tapera naevia, assembly GCA_033556795.1. NCBI lineage: Eukaryota > Metazoa > Chordata > Aves > Cuculiformes > Neomorphidae > Tapera > Tapera naevia. Next base: position 6,018 of record JAUMJJ010001074.1, on the reverse strand, counting down.
GGTTAGGGTTAGGGTTAGGGTTAGGGTTAGGGTTAGGGTTAGGGTTAGGGTTAGGGTTAGGGTTAGGGTTAGGGTTAGGGTTAGGGTTAGGGTTAGGGTTAGGGTTAGGGTTAGGGTTAGGGTTAGGGTTAGGGTTAGGGTTAGGGTTAGGGTTAGGGTTAGGGTTAGGGTTAGGGTTAGGGTTAGGGTTAGGGTTAGGGTTAGGGTTAGGGTTAGGGTTAGGGTTAGGGTTAGGGTTAGGGTTAGGGTTAGGGTTAGGGTTAGGGTTAGGGTTAGGGTTAGGGTTAGGGTTAGGGTTAGGGTTAGGGTTAGGGTTAGGGTTAGGGTTAGGGTTAGGGTTAGGGTTAGGGTTAGGGTTAGGGTTAGGGTTAGGGTTAGGGTTAGGGTTAGGGTTAGGGTTAGGGTTAGGGTTAGGGTTAGGGTTAGGGTTAGGGTTAGGGTTAGGGTTAGGGTTAGGGTTAGGGTTAGGGTTAGGGTTAGGGTTAGGGTTAGGGTTAGGGTTAGGGTTAGGGTTAGGGTTAGGGTTAGGGTTAGGGTTAGGGTTAGGGTTAGGGTTAGGGTTAGGGTTAGGGTTAGGGTTAGGGTTAGGGTTAGGGTTAGGGTTAGGGTTAGGGTTAGGGTTAGGGTTAGGGTTAGGGTTAGGGTTAGGGTTAGGGTTAGGGTTAGGGTTAGGGTTAGGGTTAGGGTTAGGGTTAGGGTTAGGGTTAGGGTTAGGGTTAGGGTTAGGGTTAGGGTTAGGGTTAGGGTTAGGGTTAGGGTTAGGGTTAGGGTTAGGGTTAGGGTTAGGGTTAGGGTTAGGGTTAGGGTTAGGGTTAGGGTTAGGGTTAGGGTTAGGGTTAGGGTTAGGGTTAGGGTTAGGGTTAGGGTTAGGGTTAGGGTTAGGGTTAGGGTTAGGGTTAGGGTTAGGGTTAGGGTTAGGGTTAGGGTTAGGGTTAGGGTTAGGGTTAGGGTTAGGGTTAGGGTTAGGGTTAGGGTTAGGGTTAGGGTTAGGGTTAGGGTTAGGGTTAGGGTTAGGGTTAGGGTTAGGGTTAGGGTTAGGGTTAGGGTTAGGGTTAGGGTTAGGGTTAGGGTTAGGGTTAGGGTTAGGGTTAGGGTTAGGGTTAGGGTTAGGGTTAGGGTTAGGGTTAGGGTTAGGGTTAGGGTTAGGGTTAGGGTTAGGGTTAGGGTTAGGGTTAGGGTTAGGGTTAGGGTTAGGGTTAGGGTTAGGGTTAGGGTTAGGGTTAGGGTTAGGGTTAGGGTTAGGGTTAGGGTTAGGGTTAGGGTTAGGGTTAGGGTTAGGGTTAGGGTTAGGGTTAGGGTTAGGGTTAGGGTTAGGGTTAGGGTTAGGGTTAGGGTTAGGGTTAGGGTTAGGGTTAGGGTTAGGGTTAGGGTTAGGGTTAGGGTTAGGGTTAGGGTTAGGGTTAGGGTTAGGGTTAGGGTTAGGGTTAGGGTTAGGGTTAGGGTTAGGGTTAGGGTTAGGGTTAGGGTTAGGGTTAGGGTTAGGGTTAGGGTTAGGGTTAGGGTTAGGGTTAGGGTTAGGGTTAGGGTTAGGGTTAGGGTTAGGGTTAGGGTTAGGGTTAGGGTTAGGGTTAGGGTTAGGGTTAGGGTTAGGGTTAGGGTTAGGGTTAGGGTTAGGGTTAGGGTTAGGGTTAGGGTTAGGGTTAGGGTTAGGGTTAGGGTTAGGGTTAGGGTTAGGGTTAGGGTTAGGGTTAGGGTTAGGGTTAGGGTTAGGGTTAGGGTTAGGGTTAGGGTTAGGGTTAGGGTTAGGGTTAGGGTTAGGGTTAGGGTTAGGGTTAGGGTTAGGGTTAGGGTTAGGGTTAGGGTTAGGGTTAGGGTTAGGGTTAGGGTTAGGGTTAGGGTTAGGGTTAGGGTTAGGGTTAGGGTTAGGGTTAGGGTTAGGGTTAGGGTTAGGGTTAGGGTTAGGGTTAGGGTTAGGGTTAGGGTTAGGGTTAGGGTTAGGGTTAGGGTTAGGGTTAGGGTTAGGGTTAGGGTTAGGGTTAGGGTTAGGGTTAGGGTTAGGGTTAGGGTTAGGGTTAGGGTTAGGGTTAGGGTTAGGGTTAGGGTTAGGGTTAGGGTTAGGGTTAGGGTTAGGGTTAGGGTTAGGGTTAGGGTTAGGGTTAGGGTTAGGGTTAGGGTTAGGGTTAGGGTTAGGGTTAGGGTTAGGGTTAGGGTTAGGGTTAGGGTTAGGGTTAGGGTGGGTTAGGGTTAGGGTTAGGGTTAGGGTTAGGGTTAGGGTTAGGGTTAGGGTTAGGGTTAGGGTTAGGGTTAGGGTTAGGGTTAGGGTTAGGGTTAGGGTTAGGGTTAGGGTTAGGGTTAGGGTTAGGGTTAGGGTTAGGGTTAGGGTTAGGGTTAGGGTTAGGGTTAGGGTTAGGGTTAGGGTTAGGGTTAGGGTTAGGGTTAGGGTTAGGGTTAGGGTTAGGGTTAGGGTTAGGGTTAGGGTTAGGGTTAGGGTTAGGGTTAGGGTTAGGGTTAGGGTTAGGGTTAGGGTTAGGGTTAGGGTTAGGGTTAGGGTTAGGGTTAGGGTTAGGGTTAGGGTTAGGGTTAGGGTTAGGGTTAGGGTTAGGGTTAGGGTTAGGGTTAGGGTTAGGGTTAGGGTTAGGGTTAGGGTTAGGGTTAGGGTTAGGGTTAGGGTTAGGGTTAGGGTTAGGGTTAGGGTTAGGGTTAGGGTTAGGGTTAGGGTTAGGGTTAGGGTTAGGGTTAGGGTTAGGGTTAGGGTTAGGGTTAGGGTTAGGGTTAGGGTTAGGGTTAGGGTTAGGGTTAGGGTTAGGGTTAGGGTTAGGGTTAGGGTTAGGGTTAGGGTTAGGGTTAGGGTTAGGGTTAGGGTTAGGGTTAGGGTTAGGGTTAGGGTTAGGGTTAGGGTTAGGGTTAGGGTTAGGGTTAGGGTTAGGGTTAGGGTTAGGGTTAGGGTTAGGGTTAGGGTTAGGGTTAGGGTTAGGGTTAGGGTTAGGGTTAGGGTTAGGGTTAGGGTTAGGGTTAGGGTTAGGGTTAGGGTTAGGGTTAGGGTTAGGGTTAGGGTTAGGGTTAGGGTTAGGGTTAGGGTTAGGGTTAGGGTTAGGGTTAGGGTTAGGGTTAGGGTTAGGGTTAGGGTTAGGGTTAGGGTTAGGGTTAGGGTTAGGGTTAGGGTTAGGGTTAGGGTTAGGGTTAGGGTTAGGGTTAGGGTTAGGGTTAGGGTTAGGGTTAGGGTTAGGGTTAGGGTTAGGGTTAGGGTTAGGGTTAGGGTTAGGGTTAGGGTTAGGGTTAGGGTTAGGGTTAGGGTTAGGGTTAGGGTTAGGGTTAGGGTTAGGGTTAGGGTTAGGGTTAGGGTTAGGGTTAGGGTTAGGGTTAGGGTTAGGGTTAGGGTTAGGGTTAGGGTTAGGGTTAGGGTTAGGGTTAGGGTTAGGGTTAGGGTTAGGGTTAGGGTTAGGGTTAGGGTTAGGGTTAGGGTTAGGGTTAGGGTTAGGGTTAGGGTTAGGGTTAGGGTTAGGGTTAGGGTTAGGGTTAGGGTTAGGGTTAGGGTTAGGGTTAGGGTTAGGGTTAGGGTTAGGGTTAGGGTTAGGGTT
>JAUMJJ010001073.1:0-25428 GCA_033556795.1 Tapera naevia | reverse complement strand
CCTGTTCAGACCCACTGGGACCCATTTGGACCCCATTCCACCCTGTTCATCCCCAGTGGGACCCATTTGGATCCCATTCCACCCTGTTCATCCCTACTGGGACCCATTTGGACCCCATTCCACCCCGTTCAGGACCCCACTGGGTCCCATTCGGACCCCAGCCCACCCCATCATCCCTGTTCTGCCCCGTTCGGGCTCTCTTCCACCCCGCCCCCGATCATCCCCGTTCAGACTCCCTTCTGCCCCGTTCATCCCCGTTCCCCCCCCCCCCCCCCCCCGGTTCATCCCCACTCGGGCCCAGTCATCCCAGTTCCTCCCAGTTCCTCCCTCCCATCCCCGGTCCCCGCTCACCCCGCAGCAGCCGCTCGCCCACGCCCCGCCCCCCCGCGCTGATTGGCAGCGCCTCTGCCCGCTCTTTCCACTTCCATTGGTCTCTCATCCTGCCACTCAAGCCCACCGGCTGAACCTAGCACTTTGATTGGCTTCTCTCCCCGCCACTCATAGAGACGAGGTGTTGATTGGCTGTGCTCCCGGGACGAGGCGGGCCGCAGTTGCCATGGTGGTGGGGGCTGGGCGTTGCCGGGGAAGCGCCCCCCCACACCCGATGGCGCATTCTGATTGGGCATCGCGAACGTCACTCAGTTTCCCCACACTAGGATTGGTCCGACGCCTTCCTGCCCCCGCGCACTGATTGGTTCCCGCTCCCGTCGTTCAGCGCGGGGAGGGCGGGGCTCCAGGCAGCCAATGGAGACGCGAGGCGTGGGGCCTGGGGCGGGGTGAAGGGTCAGGGCCGAGCCAAGATGGCGGCGGCGCCGGGGAGGTGAGCGTGGGGGGGGGAGGGACGGGGGGAGCGGCCGGGACCCCCCGGGACCCCCAACCCCCTTCCCAGTGGATCCCAGTGGATCCCAGTGGATCCCAGTGCCCTCTCCCCCCTTCCCAGTTTACCCCAATCCCACTTTGGCCCGGTGCTTCCCCTCCCCCGTTCCCAGTTGGACCCAGTGTCCCCCTCCCCCATTCCCAGTTGATCCCAGTGTCCCCCTCTCCCGTTCCCAGTTGATCCCAGTGTCCCCCTCCCCCATTCCCAGTTGATCCCAGTGTCCCCCTCTCCCGTTCCCAGTTGATCCCAGTGTCCCCCTCCCCCCATTCCCAGTTGATCCCAGTATCCCCCATTCCCAGTTGATCCCAGTGTCCCCCTCCCCCATTCCCAGTTGATCCCAGTGTCCCCCTCCCCCATTCCCAGTTGGACCAGTGTCCCCCTCCCCCGTTCCCAGTTGATCCCAGTGTCTCCCTCCCCCGTTCCCAGTTGATCCCAGTGTCTCCCTCTCCGTTCCCAGTTGGACCCAGTGTCCCCCTCTCCCATTCCCAGTTGGACCCAGTGTCCCCCTCCCCCATTCCCAGTTGGACCCCAGTGTCCCCCTCCCCCGTTCCCAGTTGATCCCAGTGTCCCCCTCTCCCGTTCCCAGTTGGACCCAATGTGTCGTGTCCCCTTCCCCCCCGCCCCATTCCCAGTTTCCTCCTCTCAATCTCTGGTTGATCCCAGTGCCCTCCCCCCCCCACCCCCCCCATTCCCAGTTGGACTTTGTGCCTCCCCTCGTTCCCAGTTGATCCCAATGCCCCCCCCCTCCCCCAATTCCCAGTTGACCCCAGTGTCCCCCGCCCCGTTCTGAGTTGATCCCGGTGCCCCCTCCGTTCCCACTTGTCCCATCATTCCCAGTGGTTCCCAGTAACCCCCCGTTCCCAGTTGATCCCAGTTGTCCCCATTCCCAGTGGATCCCAGTGCACCCCCTCTTTATCAGTTGATCCTGGTGTCTCCCCCCATTCTCAGTGGATCCCAGTAACCCCCCCGTTCCCAGTTGATCCCAGTTCCCCCATTGCCAGCGGATCCCAGTGCACCTCCTCATTCCCAGTTGATCCCAGTTGTCCCCCCTCACTCCTAGTTGATCCCAGTGCCCCCTCCCCATTCCCAGTGGATCCCAGTGCCCCTCCCCATTCCCAGTGGATCCCAGTGCACCCCCCTCATTCCCAGTGGATCCCAGTTGTCTCCCTTCACTCCTAGTTGATCCCAGTGCCCCCATTCCCAGTGGATCCCAGTGCACCCCTCTCATTCCCAGTTGATTCCAGTTGTCCCCCTTATTCCTAGTTGATCCCAGTGCCCCTGTTCCCAGTGGATCCCAGTGCCCCTCCCCATTCCCAGTGGATCCCAGTGCACCCCTCTCACTCCTAGTTGATCCAGTGCCCCTCCCCATTCCCAGTTGATCCCCGTTGTCCCCCTCATTCCCAGTTGATCCCAGTGCCCCTCCCCATTCCCAGTGGATCCCCTTCATTCCCAGTTGATCCCAGTGCCCCTCCCCATTCCCAGTGGATCCCAGTGCACCCCTCTCATTCCCAGTTGATCCCCGTTGTCCCCCTCATTCCCAGTTGATCCCAGTGCCCCTCCCCATTCCCAGTGGATCCCAGTGCACCCCTCTCACTTCTAGTTGATCCCAGTGCCCCTCCCCATTCCCAGTTGATCCCCGTTGTCCCCCTCATTCCCAGTTGATCCCAGTACCCCTCCCCATTCCCAGTGGATCCCAGCGCACCCCTCTCATTCCCAGTTGGTCCCCGTTGTCCCCCTCATTCCCAGTTGATCCCAGTGCCCCTCCTCATTCCCAGTGGATCCCAGTGCATCCCTCTCATTCCCAGTTGTCCCCCTCATTCCTAGTGGATCCCAGTGCCCCTCCCCGTTCCCAGTGGATCCCAGTCCCCCCCCCCTCTCCTCTTTAACCCCTCTCCCCATTTCCCCCCTCCCCGCAGGCGGTGGCCGTTCCGGGCCCCCCTTTTCCTCGGAGCCTCCCTTTTCCTCGGAGCCGTCGCGGCCGTCGATCGCAGCAACTTCAAGACGTGCGAGCAGAGCAGCTTCTGCCGGTGGGTCTGGAAGAGGAGGGGTTAAATCCAGGGATCTGGGGGGAGAGGGGGGGATCTCAGGATCCCAGGCCAAGGGGAGGTCACTCAGGATCTGTGTCCCCCCCTCTCCTCTCCCCGCAGGCGCCAGCGCAGCCTCCAGCCCGGCCGCTCCCCGTACCGGGCGATCCTGGAGTCGCTCCAGCTCGGCTCCGACGCCGCGCGGCTGCAGCTCATTAACGAAGTCACCAAGGTGGGGTGGGGTGGGGTGGGATGGGTTGAGTTGAGTTGGGTTGGGTTTGGATGGATGGGAGAGGATGGGATGGGTTGGGTTGGGTTGGGTTGAGTCAAGTTGGGTTGGGTTTGGATGGATGGGATGGGTGGGGTTGGGTTGGGTTGAGTTGAGTTGGGTTGAGTTGAGTCAAGTTGGGGTTGGGTTTGGATGGATGGCTCAGGTTGAGTTGAGGTGAGTTGGATTGGGTTGAGTTCAGTTGGGTTGGGTTGGGTTGAGTTGGAATGGGATGGGATCAATGGGATGAGATGGTTGGGATGGGATGGGATGGGATGGGATGGAGTGGGTGCGATGGGATGGGTTGAGTTGAGTTGGCTTGGGTTTGGATGGATGGGATGGGTTGGGTTGAGTTGAGTTGAGTCAAGTTGGCTTGGGTTTGGATGGATGGGATGGGTTGGGTTGAGTTGAGTTGAGTCAAGTTGGGTTGGGTTTGGATGGATGGATCAGGTTGAGTTGAGGTGAGTTGGATTGGGTTGAGTTCAATTGGGTTGGGTTGAGTTGGGATGGGATGGGATCGATGGGATGGGATGGAGGGGGTGCAGTGGGATGGGATGGGATGAGTTGAGTTGGCTTGGGTTTGGATGGATGGGACAGGATGGGTTGGGTTGAGTTGAGTTGAGTCAAGTTGGGTTGAGTTTGGATGGATGGCTCAGGTTGAGTTGAGGTGAGTTGGATTGGGTTGAGTTCAGTTGGGTTGGGTTGGGTTGAGTTGGCTTGGGATGGGATGGGATCAATGGGATGAGATGGTTGGGATGGGGTGGGGTGGGGTGGGACGGGGTGGGCTCCATCCCGGGCTCATCCCGGAGTTCCCCAAAGGTGCCGCTGCTGCTGGAGCTGTGGGGGCTGCAGGGCAACATGACCCGAATCCGGATCAAGGAGCTGAATCCCTTGCGGCCGCGCTTCGAGGTACCGGATGTGCTGGTGGCGGAGCCGAAGGCCGAGCGGTGAGTGGGGGGGGGATGGGGAATGGGGGTGGGGGCTGCCCCCACCCGCGGTGTTCCGGCATTCCCTGCCTGCCTTGATCCCAGTCTGATCCCACTCTGATCCCGCTCTGATCCCACTCTGATCCCGCTTTGATCCCACTCTGATCTCTGATCCCGCTCTGATCCCACTCAGATCTCTGATCCCGCTCTGATCCCACTCTGATCCCGCTTTGATCCCACTCTGATCTCTGATCCCGCTCTGGTCCCGCTCTGATCTCTGATCCCTCTCTGATCCCGCTCTGATCCCGCTTTGATCCCGCTCTGATCCCACTCAGATCTCTGATCCCACTCTGATCCCACTCTGATCCCGCTTTGATCCCACTCTGATCTCTGATCCCGCTCTGATCCCACTCTGATCTCTGATCCCACTCTGATCCCGCTTTGATCCCACTCTGATCTCTGATCCCGCTCTGATCCCGCTCTGATCCTGCTCTGATCCCGCTTTGATCCCACTCTGATGTCTGATCCCGCTCTGATCCCACTCAGATTTCTGATCCCACTCTGATCCCGCTCTGATCCCGCTTTGATCCCGCTCTGATCCCACTCAGATCTCTGATCTCACTCTGATCCCACTCTGATCCCGCTTTGATCCCACTCTGATCTCTGATCCCGCTCTGATCCCACTCAGATCTCTGATCCCACTCTGATCCCGCTCTGATCCCGCTCTGATCCCACTCTGATCTCTGATCCCGCTCTGATCCCTCTCTGATCCCACTCTGATCCCGCTTTGATCCCACTCTGATCCCTCTCTGATCCCACTCTGATCTCTGATCCCGCTCTGATCCCTCTCTGATCCCACTCTGATCCCGCTTTGATCCCACTCTGATCCCTCTCTGATCCCACTCTGATCTCTGATCCCGCTCTGATCCCGCTCTGATCCCACTCTGATCCCTCTCTGATCCCTCTCTGATCCCGCTCTGATCTCTGATCCCTCTCTGATCCCTCTCTGATTCCTCTCTGATCCCTCTCTGATCCCACTCTGATCTCTGATCCCGCTCTGATCCTGCTCTGATCCTGCTCCAGTCCCACTGTTCCCAGTCCATCCCACTCCCATCCAGTTCCTGCTCCTGCTCCACTCTGGTTCTGGTCCATTCCCATTCCATTCCTGCTCCAGTCCCACTGTTCCCAGTCCGTCCCACTCCCATCCAGTTCCTGCTCCGGTTCCGCTCTCATTCCAAACAAAAGCTCCTCAAACACCGGGGTGTTGGGTGCCCAGACCCCCCCTTCCAGTCGCTCCCACCGGGTGTGGAGGGGACACCCCCACCCCTGGAATTGTCACCCGGAAGTGCTCCCGGCAGTGCCGAGCGGGGCCGAACCCCCGACTCCTCCTTTTCCCGCGCGGGAGGACTCGCGGTTCCGGATCTTTCCGCGCAGGCTGGCGGTGACGGGGCGCGAGGAGGGGAGCCTGGAGCTGGCGCTGGGCCCGGCCGGGCACCGCCTGCTGGTGACGGAGAAGCCCTTCCGGATGGATCTGCTGCAGGGCCGGGAGCTGCTCTGCTCCATCAACGCCCGCGGCCCTCCTCGTCTTCGAGCACCTCCGGCAGCGCCGGGACTCGTGAGTACGGAAAAGCGGGGTCGGCTCCGCAGGGATCCCCCCGTCCCTCCTCCTCCTTCTCCTCATCCTTCTCCTCCTCTCCCTCCTCCTCCTCCTCCTCCTCCTCCTCCTTCTCCTCCTCCTCCTCCTCCTCCTCTTCCCTTCCCTCCTCTTCCTCCTCCTCCTCCTCTCCCTCCTCCTCCCCCTCTCCCTCCTTCTCCTCCTTCTTCTCCTCTCCCTTCTCCTCCTCCTCCTCCTTCTCTTTATCCTTCTTCTCCTTCTCTTTCTCCTTCTCCTCCTTCTCTTCCTCTCCCTCCTCTTTCTCCTTCTTTTCCTTCTCCTCCTCCTTCTCCTCCTCCTCCTCCTTCTCTTCTCCTTCTCCTCCTCCTTCTCCTCCTCCTCCTCTCCCTCCTCCTTCTCCTCCTCCTCCTCCTTCGCTTTCTCCTTCTCCTCCTTCTCTTCCTCTCCCTCCTCCTTCTCCTTCTTTTCCTTCTCCTCCTCCTTCTCCTTCTCCTCCTCCTCCTCCTTCTCCTCCTCCTTCTCCTTCTCCTCCTCCTCCTCTCCCTCCTCCTTCTCCTCCTCCTCCTCCTTCTCTTTCTCCTTCTCCTCCTTCTCTTCCTCTCCCTCCTCCTCCTCCTCCTTCTCCTTCTCCTCCTCCTTCTCCTTCTCCCTCCTCCTCCTCCTCCTCTCCCTCCTCCTTCTCCTCCTCCTCCTCCTCCTTCTCCTCCTCCTCCTTCTCCTTCTCCTCCTTCTCCTCCTTCTCCTTCTCCTCCTCTTCCTCCTCCTTCTCCTCCTCCTTCTCCTTCTCCTTCTCTTCCTCCTTCTCTTCCTCCTTCTCTTCCTCCTTCTCTTCCTCCTTCTCTTCCTCCTTCTCTTCCTCTTCTCTTCTCCTCCTTCTCTTCCTCCTCCTCTTCCTCCTCCTCTTCCTCCTCCTCTTCCTCCTCCTCTTCCTCCGCCTCCTTCTCCTCCTCCTTCTCCTCCTCCTTCTCCGTCTCTTCCTTCTCCTTCTCCTACTTCTCCTCTTCCTTCTCTTCCTTCTCCTCCTCCTCCTCCTTCTCTCCCTCCTTCTCCTCTCCCTTCTCCTCTCCCTTCTCCTCTCCCTCCTCCTCCTCCTTCTCCTCCTCCTCCTCCTCCCCCCCTCCTCCCCCCCCCAGGTCCCCCGCACCCCCCCCCCCCCCCACCCCTTCCCAAACCGGGACTCTCTGGGCGAGGTAAAACCGGGAAGAGCCAGGGTTGGGGGTGGGGGAGAGACAGAGCGTTCCGAGGGGGTCCCCAGGAAGCATCCCAAGGGCTGGGGGCTGGTGGGGGGAGCGGGGCTGTGTCCGTGTGTCCGTGTGTCCGGCCGGCGGCTCCGCACTGACTCTCGCTGTGTTTCTGTTTCCGCCTGCGCTTCCCCCCCGCGTCGCGCCCCAAGTTTCTCGGATAACGTTAGTAGCTCGGTCGGTAGCTTTTGGGAAAGGATCAAGAGCCTTTTCCATAGGTAATTCCGTGGATTCTGCTGCTCTTTCTGCCACCCCTCCCCCCCAGAACCCCCCCCCCCCCCCCCCCCCCCCACTTTGGGATGAGGAGGGGGTAGGAGCATCCCTGGCCCTCCGGGAACGCGGAGCTGGAGCCGGTTGGGGTTGGGAATCTGGGGGTGGCGGGGGGCTCTGCTCACCCCCTCAGCTTGTGTTTAGCCCATTCCCACCCCCTCGTGTTTGGATCCCGCTTGGAAAGGGCAGAGCACCCCAAAATTACCCTTTTTCCCCCCCAAAATCCACAGGGATTCCCCCCGGAGCCGGCGGCCGAGGAGGGAGCGTCGGCGGCCGAGGGTCAGGGCGACGCCGCGGGCGACGCCGGCGACCGGAACGAGAAGGTTTTCCTTGGGAATGGGGTGGGAATGAGAGGGTGGGTGGGGAGGGGGGGGGATAATACAGGGAGAAGGGGTCCCCCAACCCCCCGTTTTGCCCATCCTAACGGCATCCGGCCCCGCAGCCCGCCGACGCCCCGGCCGACGCCGCGGACGAGCCGGGATCCTGGGAGGAGACGTTCAAGACGCACACGGATTCCAAACCCTACGGTGGGGCCGACGTGGGTGCTGCTGGGGGGGGGGGTCCCAAATGTGGGGTGACAAAGGGTGAAGGGGTCTCCTGTTTAAATGCCCCCCCCCCCTCCTTTTTTTCCCCAATTCCCTCCAGGCCCCACCTCGGTGGGGTTGGATTTCTCCCTCCCGGGCTTCGAGCACGTCTACGGAATTCCGGAACACGCCGACAACCTCCGTCTCCGCACGACCGAGTGAGTTTGGGGGTGGGTGGGGGTGGGGGACACCCACGGGAGACGTGGAAGAGGGGGTGTTGATGGTGTTGATCCCGCTTGGAATTGCGCAGGGGGGGGGATCCCTACCGGCTCTACAACCTGGACGTGTTCCAGTACGAGCTGTACAACCCGATGGCGCTCTACGGCTCCGTCCCCCTCCTGTGGGCGCACGGCGCGCGCCGCACCCTCGCCATCTTCTGGCTCAACGCCGCCGAGACCTGGGTGGACATCGGCTCCAACACGGCCGGGAGGGTACGGGGAGAGTGGGGGGGCTGGGGGGGGGGAGAGGACCCGTTCACCCTCAGGCACAGCCCCCACCAGCCCCCCCCCGGCCCCATTTGTGACCCCCAACCCCATTTGTGACCCCTCAACCCCATTTGTGACCCCCCCAACCCCATTTGTGACCCCCCAACCCCATTTGTGACCCCTCAACCCCATTTGTGACCCCTCAACCCCATTTGTGCCCCCCCAGCCCCCTTTACCCCCCCCAACCCCATTTGTGACCCCCCAACCCCATTTGTGACCCCCCCGGCCCCATTTGTGCCCCCTCAACCCCATTTGTGCCCCCCCAGCCCCATTTGTGCCCCCCCGGCCCCATTTGTGACCCCTCAACCCCATTTGTGACCCCCCAACCCCATTTGTGCTCCCCCAACCCCATCTGTGCCCCCACAACCCCATCTGTGCCCCCACAACCCCATTTGTGACCCCTCAACCCCATTTGTGCCCCCCCAGCCCCATTTGTGCCCCCCCAACCCCATCTGTGCCCCCCCAGCCCCCTTTACCCCCCCAACCCCATCTGTGACCCCCCAACCCCATCTGTGACCCCCCAACCCCATTTGTGCCCCCCAACCCCATTTGTGACCCCCCCCAACCCCATTTGTGACCCCCCCAACCCCATTTGTGACCCCTCAACCCCATTTGTGCCCCTCCAACCCCATCTATGCCCCCCCAACCCCATTTGTGACCCCTCAACCCCCTTTGTGCTCCCCCAACCTCATTTGTGAACCCCCAACCCCCTTTGCTCCCCCCCAGCCCCCTTTGCCCCCCCCAGCCCCCTTTACCCCCCCAGCCCCCTTTACCCCCCCAGCCCCATTTGCCCCCCCAGCCCCCTTTGCCGCCCCCTTTGCCCCCCCCAGCCCCATTTACCCCCCCCCAGCCCCCTTTGCCCCCCCCGCAGCTGAGGAAGGAGGGTGGGGGGGTGGGGGCGCTGATCCCGAGGGATCCAGCCCGGATCCGTGGGGTCCCAGTGGGATCCACCTGGGTTTTACCCCCCTCGCCCCCCCACCCCAGACGCTCTTCGGGAAGCTTCTGGATTACATGCAGGGGGGGGGGGAGACGCCACAGACGGACGTGCGCTGGATGTCGGAGAGCGGCGTCATCGACGTCTTCCTCCTGCTCGGGCCCACGCCCCACGCCGTGGCGGGGCAGTACGGAACGCTGACCGGTACGGGGGCACTGGGAACGGGGGGGTACTGGGAACGGGGGGGTACTGGGAACGGGGGGCACTGGGAATGGGGGGTACTGGGAATGGGAGGGTACTGGGAATGGAGGGGGCACTGGGAACGGGGGGGTACTGGGAATGGGGGGCACTGGGAACGGGGGGCACTGGGAATGGGGGGTACTGGGAATGGGGGGGTACTGGGAATGGAGGGGGCACTGGGAACGGGGGGGTACTGGGAATGGGGGGGCGCTGGGAATGGGGGGCACTGGGAATGGGGGGGCACTGGGAACGGGGGGCACTGGGAATGGGGGGTACTGGGAATGGGGGGGTACTGGGAATGGGGGGCGCTGGGAATGGGGGGGGCACTGGGAATGGGGGGCACTGGGAATGGGGGGTACTGGGAATGGGGGGGTACTGGGAATGGGGGGCACTGGGAATGGGGGGGGGCACTGGGAACGGGGGGTACTGGGAATGGAGGGGGCACTGGGAATGGAGGGGTACTGGGAACGGGGGGGCACTGGGAACGGGGGGCACTGGGAATGGGGGGGTACTGGGAATGGGAGGCACTGGGAATGGGGGGTACTGGGAATGGGGGGCACTGGGAACGGGGAGGGGGCACCGGGCACATCCTGATCCTGGCTCCAGTTCCCTCTCCAATCCCGCCCTGATCCCGCTCCAATTCCTGCTCCGTTTCCGCTCCAGTTCCCGCTCCCATTCCCACTCCAGTTCCTGCTCTGATCCCACTCCCATCCCACTCCGCTCCCGCTCTGATCCTTCCCGGGTTGTGCTTGAGTCCTGCTCCGATCCCGTTCCTGCTCCGTTCCTGCTCCAATCCCGCTCTGATCCAGTTCCCACTCCCATTCCCACTCCCGTTCTCTCTCCAATCCCTTTCTGATCCCACTCCCACTCCCATTCCCACTCCCCTCCCCTCCAATCCCTCTCTGATCCAGTTCCCATTCCCACTCCTGTTCCCACTCCCATTCCCTTCCCTCTCTGATCCAGTTCCCACTGCGACACCCATTCCCACTCCCATTCCCTCCCTAATCCCTCTCTGATCCCATTCCCACTCCCACTCCCATTCCCATTCCCACTCCCACCTCCCATTCCCACTCCCATTCCCACTCCCACTCCCATTCCCATTCCCATTCCCATTCCCACTCCCACTCCCATTCCCACTCCCACTCCCATTCCCATTCCCACTCCCGTTCCCATTCCCACTCCCGTTCCCACTCCCACTCCCATTCCCACTCCCGTTCCCATTCCCACTCCCGTTCCCACTCCCGTTCCCACTCCCACTCCCATTCCCACTCCCATTCCCATTCCCACTCCCATTCCCACTCCCATTCCCACTCCCATTCCCACTCCCACTCCCATTCCCACTCCCATTCCCACTCCCATTCCCATTCCCACTCCCATTCCCACTCCCACTCCCATTCCCACTCCCATTCCCGTTCCCACTCCCGTTCCCACTCCCGTTCCCATTCCCACTCCCCCTCCCACTCCCATTCCCACTCCCATTCCCACTCCCACTCCCATTCCCACTCCCACTCCCGTTCCCACTCCCATTCCCATTCCCACTCCATTCCCACTCCTGTTCCCACTCCCACTCCCATTCCCATTCCCACTCCCATTCCCACTCCCATTCCCATTCCACTCCCACTCCCACTCCCATTCCCACTCCCACTCCCATTCCCATTCCCACTCCCGTTCCCATTCCCACTCCCATTCCCACTCCCGTTCCCACTCCCACTCCCATTCCCACTCCCGTTCCCATTCCCACTCCCGTTCCCACTCCCGTTCCCACTCCCACTCCCATTCCCACTCCCATTCCATTCCCACTCCCATTCCCACTCCCATTCCCACTCCCATTCCCACTCCCACTCCCATTCCCACTCCCATTCCCACTCCCATTCCCATTCCCACTCCCATTCCCACTCCCACTCCCATTCCCACTCCCATTCCCGTTCCCACTCCCGTTCCCACTCCCGTTCCCATTCCCACTCCCCCTCCCACTCCCATTCCCACTCCCATTCCCACTCCCACTCCCATTCCCACTCCCACTCCCGTTCCCACTCCCATTCCCATTCCCACTCCCATTCCCACTCCTGTTCCCACTCCCACTCCCATTCCCATTCCCACTCCCATTCCCACTCCCATTCCCATTCCCACTCCCACTCCCACTCCCATTCCCACTCCTGTTCCCATTCCCACTCCCATTCCCACTCCCATTCCCACTCCCATTCCCATTCCCACTCCCACTTCCCACTCCCATTCCCACTCCCATTCCCACTCCCACTCCCATTCCCACTCCCATTCCCACCCCCATTCCCACTCCCACTCCCACTCCCACTCCCATTCCCACTCCCACTCCCATTCCCACTCCCACTCCCATTCCCATTCCCACTCCCACTCCCACTCCCACTCCCACTCCCATTCCCACTCCCATTCCCACCCCATTCCCACTCCCATTCCCACTCCCACTCCCATTCCCATTCCCACTCCCACTCCCACTCCCACTCCCACTCCCATTCCCACTCCCATTCCCACCCCCATTCCCACTCCCATTCCCACTCCCACTCCCATTCCCACTCCCACTCCCATTCCCATTCCCACTCCCACTCCCACTCCCACTCCCACTCCCATTCCCACTCCCATTCCCACTCCCATTCCCACTCCCATTCCCACTCCCACTCCCATTCCCATTCCACTCCCACTCCCACTCCCATTCCCACTCCCATTCCCACCCCCATTCCCACTCCATTCCCACCCCCATTCCCATTCCCACTCCATTCCCACTCCCATTCCCACCCCCATTCCCACTCCCACTCCCACTCCCATTCCCACTCCCGTTCCCACTCCCGTTCCCACTCCCACTCCCGTTCCCACTCCCGTTCCCACTCCCACTCCCGTTCCCATTCCCACTCCCGTTCCCATTCCCATTCCCATTCCCACTCCCACTCCCACTCCCACTCCCACTCCCATTCCCACTCCCATTCCCACCCCCATTCCCACTCCCATTCCCACTCCCACTCCCATTCCCACTCCCACTCCCATTCCCACTCCCACTCCCATTCCCATTCCCACTCCCACTCCCACTCCCATTCCCACTCCCATTCCCACCCCCATTCCCACTCCCATTTCCACCCCCATTCCCATTCCCACTCCCATTCCCACTCCCATTCCCACCCCCATTCCCACTCCCACTCCCACTCCCATTCCCACTCCCGTTCCCACTCCCGTTCCCACTCCCACTCCCGTTCCCACTCCCGTTCCCACTCCCACTCCCGTTCCCACTCCCACTCCCATTCCCACTCCCATTCCCACTCCCACTCCCATTCCCACTCCCACTCCCATTCCCATTCCCACTCCCACTCCCACTCCCACTCCCATTCCCACTCCCATTCCCACCCCCATTCCCACTCCCATTCCCACTCCCATTCCCACTCCACTCCCACTCCCATTCCCACTCCCACTCCCATTCCCATTCCCACTCCCACTCCCACTCCCATTCCCACTCCCATTCCCACCCCCATTCCCACTCCCATTCCCACCCCCATTCCCATTCCCACTCCCATTCCCACCCCCACATTCCCACTCCCACTCCCGTTCCCATTCCCACTCCCGTTCCCATTCCCACTCCCGTTCCCACTCCCGTTCCCACTCCCACTCCCGTTCCCACTCCCGTTCCCACTCCCACTCCCATTCCCACTCCCGTTCCCATTCCCACTCCCGTTCCCACTCCCACTCCCGTTCCCACTCCCATTCCCACTCCCATTCCCACTCCCATTCCCACTCCCACTCCCGTTCCCATTCCCACTCCCACTCCCATTCCCACTCCCATTCCCGTTCCCACTCCCGTTCCCACTCCTGTTCCCATTCCCGTTCCCACTCCCACTCCCATTCCCACTCCCATTCCCACTCCCATTCCCATTCCCACTCCCATTCCCGTTCCCACTCCCATTCCCACTCCCACTCCTGTTCCCACTCCCACTCCCATTCCCACTCCCATTCCCACTCCCATTCCCATTCCCGTTCCCGTTCCCACTCCCACTCCCACTCCCTCTCCGTTCCCGCTCCCCCTCCCGCCCCGCTCTGATCCGGTTCCCGCCGCAGGCCCGCAGGCGCTGCCGCCGCTCTTCGCGCTCGGGTACCACCAGAGCCGCTGGAATTACGCGGACGAGGCGGACGTGGCGGCCGTGGAGCGCGGCTTCGCCGAGCGGGCGCTGCCCTGCGACGTGCTCTGGCTCGACATCGAGCACGCCGACGGCAAACGCTACTTCACCTGGGACCCCGCGCGCTTCCCGCAGCCCCGCGCCATGCTGCAGCGCCTGGCGGCGCGCAAGCGCAAGGTGGGGACCCCCCGCGCCCCGGGAGAGCCCCCCTGAGCCCCCCCAGAGACCCCAGAGCCCCCCCAGAGCACCCAGAGACCCCCCAGACCTATAGAGACCCCCAAGAGCACCCAGAGCCCCCCGACCCAGAGACACCCCAGCGCCTGGCGGCGCGCAAGCGCACGGTGGGGATCCCCCGCGCCCCGGGAGACCCCCCTGAGAGCACCCAGAGCCCCCCGAGAGCACCCAGAGCCCCCCCAGAGCACCCAGAGCCCCCCGAGAGCACCCAGAGCCCCCCCAGACCACCCAGAGACCCCCAGACCCAGAGACACCCCCCAGCCCCCGCGCCATGCTGCAGCGCCTGGCGGCGCGCAAGCACAAGGTGGGGACCCCCCACACCCCGGGAGACCCCCTGAGACCCCCCAGAGACCCCGAGAGCACCCAGAGCCCCCACAGAGCACCCAGAGCCCCCCCAGACCCAGAGAGACCCCAGAGCCCCCCCAGAGCACCCAGAGCCCCCCCAGAGCACCCAGAGCCCCCCAGACCCAGAGACACCCCCCAGCCCCGCGCCATGCTGCAGCGCCTGGCGGCGCGCAAGCACAAGGTGGGGACCCCCCACACCCCGGGAGACCCCCTGAGACCCCCCAGAGACCCCCGAGAGCACCCAGAGCCCCCACAGAGCACCCAGAGCCCCCCCAGACCCAGAGAGACCCCAGAGCCCCCCCAGAGCACCCAGAGCTTCCCCAGACCCAGAGACCCCCCCAGCCCCGCGCCATGCTGCAGCGCCTGGCGGCGCGCAAGCACAAGGTGGGGACCCCCCACGCCCCGGGAGAGCCCCCTGAGAGCCCCCAGAGACCCCCGAGAGCACCCAGAGCCCCCCGAGAGCCCCCCCAGACCCCAGAGAGACCCCAGAGCATCCCGAGAGCCCCCAGAGCCCCCCCAGACCCAGAGAGACCCCCCCAGCCCCGCGCCATGCTGCAGCGCCTGGCGGCGCGCAAGCACAAGGTGGGGACCCCCCGCGCCCCGGGAGAGCCCCCAGGGACCCCCCAGAGCCCCCAGAACCCCCGGGAGCACCCAGAGCCCCCCCAAGAGCACCCAGAGCACCCCCAGAGCACCCAGAGCCCCCCCAGACCCAGAGAGACCTCCGAGAGCACCCAGAGCCCCCCCAGAGCACCCAGAGCCCCCCCAGACCCATTTACCCCCCCTCAGCCCCCCTTTGCCCCCCCCAAACCCATTTGTGCCCCCCCAACCCCATTTGCCCCCCCACCCCCACTTTTGCCTCCCAGCCCCATTTGCCCTCACAGCCCCATTTGTGCCCCCCCAGCCCCATTTACCCCCCCTCACCCCCACTTATACCCCCCATCCCCACTTTTTACCCCCACGTTTGCCCCCCCTCACCCCCACTTTTTGCCCCCCCCAGCCCCATTTACCCCCCCACCCCCACTTTTTGCCCCCCTCCCCCCCACTTTTTACCCCCCATCCCCATTTACCCCCCCATCCCCACTTTTTGCCCCCTTCCCCCCACTTTTGCCCCCCACCCCCATTTACCCCCCCTCACCCCCACTTTTACCCCCCATCCCCACTTTTCCCCCCCTCACCCCCACGTTTTACCCCCCTCACCCCCTCTTTTTACCCCCCCATCCCCATTTACCCCCCATCCTCACTTTTTACCCCCATCCCCACTTTTTCCCCCCTCACCCCCACTTTTTGCCCCCCCCCCCCCCCCAGATGGTCACCATCGTGGACCCCCACATCAAGGTGGACGCCGCCTTCCGCGTCCACACGGAGCTGCGCGACCGCGGCTTCTACGTCAAGGCCAAGGACGGCGGCGACTACGAGGGGTGGTGTTGGCCAGGTGAGGGGGGGGGGGGGTTAAATGGGGCTGGGGGGGGGTCCTGGGGGTTTGGGGGAGCCCCTCGCTGACCCCCAGCCCCCCCCTCTCTTTGCCCCAGGCTCGGCCGCGTACCCCGACTTCACCAACCCCGAGGTGCGCGACTGGTGGGCCGCCATGTTTGCCTACGACCGGTACGAGGTGAGGAACCCCCCCCCTTCCCCCCAAAATCACCGTGGGGACCCCCCCACAGCGCCCTGGGGGACCCCCGGATTCTCTCAGCACCCCCAAATCGCTCCCTGCACCCCCAAATCCCCTTCTCTGAACCCCCATCGCCTGTGCCCCCCCCCCCCCCAAAACTCCCCTCCCACCCCTCTGCACCCCCAAATCCCCCCCCTTTACCAGGAACCCCCCCCATTCTCTCAGCACCCCCAAATCACTCCCTGCACCCCCAAATCACTCCCTGCACCCCCAAATCCCCCCCCTTTACCAGGAACCCCCCCCATTCTCTCAGCACCCCCAAATCACTCCCTGCACCCCAAATCCCCCCCCTTTACCAGGAACCCCCCATTCTCTCAGCACCCCCAAATCACTCCCTGCACCCCCAAATCCCCCCCCCCTTTACCAGGAACCCCTCCATTCTCTCAGCACCCCCAAATCACTCCCTGCACCCCCAAATCCCCCCCCCCTTTACCAGGAACCCCCCCCATTCTCTCAGCACCCCCAAATCACTCCCTGCACCCCCAAATCCCTTCTCTGAACCCACATGGCCTGTGCTCCCCCCAAACTCCCCCCTCTTCTGCACCCCCAAATCTGCCCCCCCCCTTTACCAGGAAACCCCCCAGTTCTCTCAGCACCCCAATTCTTTCAGCCTCCCAAATCCCCCCAAATCCCTCTCCCACCCCCAAATCCCCCCCAAATCCCCCCAAATCCCCCCCAAATCCCCTCTCCCACCCCTCTACCCCCCCAAATCCCCCCCAAATCCCCCAAATCCCCCCAAATCCCCTCTCCCACCCATCTACCCCCCCAAATCCCCCCCAAATCCCCTCTCCCACCCCTCTACACCCCAAGTCCCCCCAAGTCCCCCCCAAATCCCCCCCAAATCCCCTCTCCCACCCATCTACCCCCCCAAATCCCCCCAAGTCCCCCCAAATCCCCCCCAAATCCCCTCTCCACCCATCTACCCCCCCAAATCCCCCCAAGTCCCCCCCAAATCCCCCCCAAATCCCCTCTCACACCCCTCTACCCCCCCAAATCCCCCAAGTCCCCCCAAAATCCCCCCAAATCCCCTCTCCCACCCATCTACCCCCCCAAATCCCCCCAAATCCCCCCAAATCCCCTCTCCCACCCTCTACCCCCCAAAATCCCCCAAATCGCCCCCAAATCCCCTCTCCACCCCTCTACCCCCCAAGTCCCCCAAGTCCCCCCAATCCCACCCCCAAATCCCCTCTCCCACCCATCTACCCCCCCAAATCCCTCCCAAATCCCCCAAATCCCCTCTCCCACCCATCTACCCCCCCAAATCCCCCCCAAATCCCCTCTCCCACCCCTCTACACCCCAAGTCCCCCAAGTCCCCCCCAAATCCCCCCAAATCCCCTCTCCCACCCATCTACCCCCCCAAATCCCCCCAAGTCCCCCCCAAATCCCCCCAAATCCCCTCTCCCACCCATCTACCCCCCCAAATCCCCCAAGTCCCCCCCAAATCCCCCCCAAATCCCCTCTCACACCCCTCTACCCCCCCAAATCCCCCCAAGTCCCCCCAAAATCCCCCCCAAATCCCCTCTCCCACCCATCTACCCCCCCAAATCCCCCCAAATCCCCCCCAAATCCCCTCTCCCACCCCTCTACCTCTCCCACCCATCTACCCCCCCAAATCCCCCCAAATCCCCCCCAAATCCCCTCTCCCACCCCTCTACCCCCCCAAAATCCCCCCAAATCGCCCCCAAATCCCCTCTCCCACCCCTCTACCCCCCAAGTCCCCCCAAGTCCCCCCCAAATCCCCCCCAAATCCCCTCTCCCACCCATCTACCCCCCCAAATCCCTCCCAAATCCCCCCAAATCCCCTCTCCCACCCATCTACCCCCCCAAATCCCCCCCAAATCCCCTCTCCCACCCCTCTACCCCCCCCAAATCGCCCCCAAATCCCCTCTCCCACCCCTCTACCCCCCCCCAAACCTCCCCCCTCACCAGGAATCCCCCCCCCAACGCCCCCCCAGGGCTCCACGGAAAACCTCTTCACGTGGAACGACATGAACGAGCCGTCGGTGTTCAGCGGCCCCGAGGTGACGATGCACAAGGACGCGCGTCACCATGGCGGCTGGGAGCACCGCGACCTCCACAACCTCTACGGCTTCTACGTGGTGAGCAGAGACCCCCCAGACCCCCCCCAGACCCACCAGGAGACCCCCCACGACCACCCCGGGGGGCGCCTCGGCTCGGCTCGGGGTCACTCGGAGCTGGAGGGGCCTTGGACCCATCAATCCCAACCCCAGTTGGGCGTCTTCCATCATGGAAGGATCTCCATGGCCTTGGACCCATCAATCCCAACCTTGTTGGGCGTCTTCCATCGTGGAAGGATCTCCATGGCCTTGATCCATCAATCCCAACCCTTGTTGGGCGTCTTCCATCATGGAAGGACCTCCATGGCCTTGGATCCATCAATCCCAACCCTTGTTGGGCGTCTTCCATCATGGAAGGACCTCCATGGCCTTGGATCCATCAATCCCAACCCTTGTTGGGCGTCTTCCATCATGGAAGGACCTCCATGGCCTTGATCCATCAATCCCAACCCCAGTTGGGCGTCTTCCATCATGGAAGGACCTCCATGGCCTTGGATCCATCAATCCCAACCCCAGTTGGGCATCTTCCATCATGGAAGGATCTCCATGGCCTTGGATCCATCAATCCCAACCCTTGTTGGGCATCTTCCATCATGGAAGGATCTCCATGGCCTTGGATCCATCAATCCCAACCCCAGTTGGGCATCTTCCATCATGGAAGGACCTCCATGGCCTTGGATCCATCAATCCCAACCCCAGTTGGGCATCTTCCATCATGGAAGGATCTCCATGGCCTTGATCCATCAATCCCAACCCTTGTTGGGCGTCTTCCATCATGGAAGGATCTCCATGGCCTTGATCCATCAATCCCAACCCTTGTTGGGCGTCTTCCATCATGGAAGGATCTCCATGGCCTTGGATCCATCAATCCCAACCCTTGTTGGGCGTCTTCCATCGTTTCTTTGGCCCAAGGAGCTCTCTCCTCGTTAATTAAGCCGGGGGGGGAGGGGGTGTTAATTGGAGGGGGTTGATTGGCCCCAATCTCCCCCCTCCCCCCCAGCAAATGGCGACGGCCGAGGGGCAGATCCGGCGCTCGGGGGGCCAGAGCCGCCCCTTCGTGCTCAGCAGGGCCTTCTTCGCCGGCTCCCAGCGCTACGGTCAGCGGGGGGGGGCAGCCTGGGACCCCCCCAAAGTCCCTGGGACCCCCCCCCAAAGACCCTGGGACCCCCCTATGACCCTGGGACCCCCCTATGACCCTGGGACCCCCCCAATGTCCCTGGACCCCCCCCAATATCCCTGGGACCCCCCCCATGACCCTGGGACCCCCCCAATGTCCCTGGGACCCCCCCAATATCCCTGGGACCCCCCCATGACCCTGGGACCCCCCCAATGTCCTTGGACCCCCCCAATATCCTGCCCCCCCATGACCCTGGGACCCCCCCCAATATCCCTGGGACCCCCCCCATGACCCTGGAAGCCCCAAAGTCCCTGGGACCCCCCCAATGTCCCTGGACCCCCCATGACCCTGGGACCCCCCAATTTGTGTCCCCCCGTGTCTCTGTGCCCCCCCCGAAGTGTTGCCCAGACCCCCCCTGACCCCCCCCGACCCCCCCGACCCCCCCCAGCGCCGTCTGGACCGGGGACAACGCGGCCGAGTGGGGGCACCTGAGGATCTCCATCCCCATGTGCCTCAGCCTCGCCCTCGCCGGGCTCTCCTTCTGCGGGGGTGAGCGGGGATCGGGGGATCCGGGGGGATCTGGGGGGATCCAGGGGGATCGGGAGTGAGAGGGGATCCGGGGGGATCAGAGGAGATATGGGGGGATCCAGGGGGATCAGGGGTGGGCGGGGATTGGGGAGATCAGAGGGGATCCAGGGGGATTGGGGGTGAGCGGGGATCGGGGGGATCAGAGGGGATTCAGAGGGGATCCACGGGGGATCCAGGGGGATCAGGGGTGGGCGGGGGTTGGGGAGATCAGAGGGGATCCACAGGGGATCCAGGGGGATCGGGGGTGAGAGGGGATACGGGGGGATCAGAAGGGATCCACGGGGGATCCAGGGGGATCAGGGTGAGCAGGGATCAGGGGGGATCTGAGGGGATCCAGGGGGATCAGGGGGGATCGGGGATGAGCGGGGGAACAGGGAGATCTGGGGGGATCCAGGGGGATCAGGGGGGAACGGGGATCCAGGGGGATCAGAGGGGATCCAGGGGGATCAGGGGTGAGTGGGGATCCGGGAGGATCTGGGAGGGATCCAGGTGGATCGGGGGGGGGGGGGTGGTGGTGGAGGATCAGAGGGGATTGGGGGGGGGGGGGGATCCGGAAGGGATTTGGGGGATAGGGGGTGAACGGGGATCTGGTGGGGATCGGGGGATCAGAGGGGATCTGGGGGGGATCCAGGGGGATCCATGGGGAGGAGGGATCAGGATTGGGAATATCACCAGGATTGGGATTAGGAGTGGGAATCCCATCTGGGATTGGGATTAGGAGCAGGAAGGACACTGGGATTGGCTTTAGGAGGGGGAGGGGCCCCGTGCCCGGCGCTGACCGCGCCCCCCCCCTCCCCGCAGCCGACGTGGGGGGGTTCTTCAAGAACCCGGACGCGGAGCTGCTGACGCGCTGGTACCAGGCGGGGGCGCTGCAGCCCTTCTTCCGGGCGCACGCCCACCTGGACACGGCGCGGCGCGAGCCCTGGCTCTTCGGCGACGAGACGACGGCGCTGATCGGCGCCGCGCTGCGCCTGCGCTACGCCCTGCTGCCATATTGGTACACGGCCTTCTACCGCAGCCACCGCAGCCACCTGCCCGTCATCAGGTGAGGGAGATCCCCGCCCCGCCCCGAAACGGCACCCAACGGCACCCAACCCAACCCAACGGCGCCCAACTCAACCCAACCCAACCCAACCCAACGGCACCCAACCCAACGGCACCCAACCCAACGGCACCCAACCCAACGGCACCAACGGCACCCAACTCAACCCAACCCAACCCAACCCAACGGCACCCAACCCAACCCAACCCAACTCAACCCGACCCCAACCCAACGGCACCCAACCCAACGGCACCCAACCCAACGGCACCCAACCCAACCCAACGGCACCCAACGGCACCCAACCCAACGGCACCCAACGGCACCCAACTCAACCCAACCCAACCCAACCCAACGGCACCCAACCCAACCCAACGGCACCCAACCCAACGGCACCCAACCCAACGGCACCCAACCCAACCCAACCCAACGGCACCCAACGGCACCCGACCCAACCCAACGGCACCCGACCCAACCCAACGGCACCCAACCCAACCCAACGGCACCAACGGCACCCAACTCAACCCAACCCAACCCAACTCAACCCGACCCAACCAACGGCACCCGACCCAACCCAACGGCACCCCGACCCAACCCAACGGCACCCAACTCAACCAACCCAACCCAACCCAATGGCACCCAACCCAACAGCACCCAACCCAACGGCACCCAAACCCAACCCAACGGCACCTAACCCCACCCAGTGGCACCCAACGGCACCCAAACCCACCTGTGCCCCCAAAATCCCCCCCTTGCACCCCCAATCCCCCCCAGCACCCAAATCCCCCCAATCCTCCCAACGCTCTCAATCCCCCCAGCACCCCAATTTCCCCCCAGCACCCCAAATCCCCCCCAGCACCCCAAATCCCCCCCCAGCACCCCAAACCCCTCTCCCCAGGCCCCTCTGGATGGAGTTCCCGGACGACCGGCCACCTTCGCCATCGATGATCAATACCTGATCGGTGAGGATGTTGGGGGGTCCCCCCACCCATTTTTGGGGGTCCCTCCCCCCTTTTGGGATCCCCCATCCTCCTAAGGTGCCCCCATCCCCTCTTTAGGGGTCCCCCGTGCACCCCCCACCCCTTTTAAGGGGTTCTCTCCCCCCCTCCCCTTTAGGGGTGCCCCCACCCCTTTTGGGGGTCCCCCCTGTGCCTCCCCCTTTTTGGGGGGCTTCCCCATCCCTTTTGGGGGGTGGGGGCTCCCCACATCCCTTGGGGACCTCCCCACATCCCTTGGGGACCCCCCCCCACCCCTTTTTGGAGGGGGCACCCTGCACCATCCCTTTTGGGGGTACCCCTGGGCCCCTCTCCTTTTGGGGACCCCCCCCCAACACCTTTTTTGGGGTCCCTCCCCATCCCTTTCAGGGGCTTCCCACCCCCTCCTCCTTTTGGGGGTGGCTCCCACCCCGAGCTGCTCCCATCCCTTTCGGGGGTCCCCCCACAGCCCATTTGGGGGTCCCCCCAGCCCATTTTGGGGTGCCCCCCACCCTCTTTCTAACTGGGGCCCCCCCTTTTTGTCCCCCCCCCCCCCAGACCGGGCGCTGTTGGTGCACCCGGTGACGGAGCCGGGGGCGCGGGGGTGCAGGTGCTGCTGCCTGGGAGGGGAGAGGTGAGATTTGGGGGGGCCCCGGGGGGTTTTGGGGGGGCCCTGAGGGGTTTGGGGGGGGTCCGGGGGGGGTTTCAGGGGGTCCTGGGGGAATTTAGGGGTGCAGGGGGGGCTTTTGGGGGTGTTGGGGGCCCCCAGGGGGTGCAGGTGCTGCTGCCTGGGAGGGGAGAGGTGAGATTTGGGGGGGCCCTGGGGGGTTTGGGGGGGCCCTGAGGGGTTTGGGGGGGTCCTGGGGGGGTTTCAGGGGGTCCAGGGGGAATTTAGGGGGCCTGGGGGGGCTTTTGGGGGTGTTGGGGACCCCCGGGGGGTGCAGGTGCTGCTGCCTGGGAGGGGAGAGGTGAGATTTGGGGGGGGCCTGGGGGGTTTTGGGGGGGCCCTGAGGGGTTTGAGGGGGGCTTTAGGGGTTTAGGGGGGTCCTGGGGGAATTTGGGGGGCTGGGGGGGGCTTTTGGGGGTGTTTGGGCTCCCGGAGGGACCAAGGGGGGAGTTGGAGGGGTCTTTAGGTTTTGGGGGGGCCCTGAGGGGTTTGGGGGTGTTGGGGGGGGGGGTTTAGGGGTCACGAGTAGATTTGGGGGGGCCCTGTAGGATTGGGGGGGGGCTGAGGTGATTGGGGGGTGCTGAGGAGAATTGGGGGGGCTCTAGGTTTTGGGGGGGGCCCTGTGGGATTTGGGGGGGCTGGGGGACCTTTTGGTTTTGGGGGGGTGGCCCTGAGGGGTTTGGGGGTGTTTGGGGGGGGGTTGGGGGTGCTCTGTGGGATTTGGGGGTGCTGAGGAGAATCGGGGGGGTCTGTAGGTTTGGAGGGGGGGTCTGTAGGTTTTGGGGGGGCAGCTGGGGGTCCCCCAAACCCCCCTTTTCTCTTCCCCCCCCCCCCCCAGGTCTGGTTCGACGTCGCGTCCCAGCAGCCGCACGCGGCGCCGCAGACCCTCTACGTCCCGGTCACCATCAGCAGCGTGCGTGGGCTTTGGGGGGATCAGGGGGGGGGGTTTTGGGGGTTCGGGGGGGGTTGGGAGGTGGGGGGGGGGCCGTTGGGGAGCTGACACCCCCTCTTTTTGCTCCCCCCAGATCCCCATCTTCCAGCGGGGCGGAACCGTGGTGCCGCGGCAGGAGCGGCCGCGCCGCTCGACCGAGTGCATGAGGGGGGACCCCTTCACCCTCCACGTCGCCCTCAGCCCCCAGGTGGGAGTCGGGACCCCCCAAAAACACCCCCCAGGGGGTCCCCAAGTCTGAAGAGACCCCCCCAAACCCCCCAGGTCCCCCCAAAACCTTCAGGAGGCGCCCAGGGCTCACAGCGCCCCTCCCCAAACCCCTACAGAGCCCCCAAATGGGTGTGGGGACCCCCCAAAAATACCCCCAGGGGGGTCCCCAAATCTGCAGAGACCCCCCCAAACCCCCCAGGTCCCCCCAAACCTTCAGAGCCCCCCCAAACCCCCCAGGTCCCCCCAAACCTTCAGGAGGCGCCCAGGGCTCATAGCGCCCCTCCCCCAAACCCCTACAGAGCCCCCAAATGGGTGTGGGGACCCCCCAAAAAATACCCCCAGGGGGGTCCCCAAATCTGCAGAGACCCCCCCAAAACCCCCAGGTCCCCCCAAACCCCCAGAGCCCCCCCAAACCCCCCAGAGCCCCCCAAACCTTCAGGAGGTGCCCAGGGCTCACAGCGCCCCTCCCCCAAACCCCTACAGAGCCCCCAAATGGGTGTGGGGACCCCTCAAAAACACCCCCAGGGGGTCCCCAAATCTGCAGAGACCCCCCCAAAACCCCCCAGGTCCCCCCAAACCTTCAGAGCCCCCCAAACCCCCCAGAGCCCCCAAACCTTCAGGAGGTGCCCAGGGCTCATAGCGCCCCTCCCCCAAACCCTACAGAGCCCCCAAATGGGTGTGGGGGACCCCCCAAAAATACCCCCAGGGGGGTCCCCAAATCTGCAGAGACCCCCCCAAAACACCCCAAACCCCTCAGACCCCCCCCAAATCCCCCAGGTCCCCCCCAAACCCCTCAGAGCCCCCCCCCAAACTTCAGGAGGCTCCCAAAGCCCACAGCCCCCCCCCAACCCTACCAGGGACCCCCCAAACTCCTCAGCCCCCAGGTGGGTGTGGGGACCCCCCAAAAACACCCCCCGGGGGGTCCCCAAGTCTGAAGAGACCCCCCCCAAACACCCCAAACCCCTCAGACCCCCCCAAACCCTCCAAAGCCCCCCACAAACCTTCAGGAGGCGTCCAAAGCCCACAGCCCCCTCCCACCCCCCCGGGGCACCCCAAAGTCTGCAGAGCCCGTTTTGCCCCCCCAAGCCCCCCTTTGCCCCCCTGAACCCCCTCTTTCCCCCACCTTGAACACGGTTTCTCCCCCTAAACCCCCTTTTTAGCCCCCTGAACCCCATTTTTCTCCCCCGCCCCCCTTTTTCCCCCTCCCCTCTTTTCCCCCCCCTCCCCCCCCTTTTTTGCCCCCTCACTCCCCCTTTCCCCCCCCAAACCCCATTTTTCTCCCCCCCACCCCCACCTTTCCCCCCCTTTTCCCCCCTTTTCCCCCGACCCCCCCGTTTTTGCCCCCTCACTCCCCTTCGCCCCCCAAACCTCATTTTCCCCCCCAAACCCCATTTTCTCCCCCCCGCCCCCCCTTTCCCCCCTCCCCCCCTTTTCCCCCCCCACCCCCCTGAGCCCCCCCTTTTTGCCCCCTCACTCCCCTTTCCCCCCCCAAACCCCCATTTTCCCCCCCAAATCCCATTTTTCTCCCCCCCCTGCCCCCCCCTTTCCCCCCTCCCCCCCTTTTCTCCCCCCTCACCCCCCTGACCCCCCCTTTTTGCCCCTCACTCCCCTTTTCCCCCCCCCAAAACCCCATTTCCCCCCCCAAACCCATTTTTCTCCCCCCCCCGCCCCCCCCTTCCCCCCTCCCCCCACTTTCTCCCCCCTCACCCCCATTTTCCCCCCCAAATCCCATTTTTCTCCCCCCCCCGCCCCCCCCCTTTCCCCCCTCCCCCCCTTTTCTCCCCCTCACCCCCCTGACCCCCCCTTTTTGCCCCTCACTCCCTTTCCCCCCCCCAAAACCCCATTTCCCCCCCCAAACCCCATTTTTCTCCCCTCCTCTTCCCCCTTTCCCCCCCCGCCCCCCCCCGTTTTTGCCCCTCACTCCCTTTCCCCCCCCAAACCCCATTTCCCCCCCCCAACC
>JAUMJJ010001072.1:0-32307 GCA_033556795.1 Tapera naevia | reverse complement strand
CCCCGCCCCCAGTGACCCCCCGGTGTCCCCTCCCCTGGTGTCCCCCACCGGTGTCCCCTCCAGGTGCCCCCCCCCCCGGTGTCCCCCCCCAGTTGTGTCCCGGTGTCCCCCCGGTGTCCCCCCCCCAGTTGTCCCCTCCCCCCCCCAGTGTGTCCCCCCTGGTGTCCCTCCCCCCCCGTGTCCCCCCCCCCGTGCCCCCCCCCCCGGTGTCCCCCCCCCCCCAGTTGTCCCCTCCCCCCCCCGGTGCCCCCCCCGCCGTGCCCACCCCGGTGTCCCCCCCCGCTGTCCCCCCCCCCTGGTGCCCCCCCCCCCCGTGCCCCCCCCCCGGTGCCCCCCCCCCCCCGTGTCCCCTCCCCCCCCGGTGCCCCCCCCCCCCCCCCCCGTGCCCCCCCCCTCACCTGTTGACCTTCATCCGCACGGGTTTGGGGCGGGGGGGGGGGCTCGGGGGCGGCCGCCACGTCCTCCAGGAGGCGCCGCGTCAGGCGCCAGCGCGGCACGAACACCTCGGCGGCGTAACGCGACGCGCGGCCCTCCAGCGCCACCAGCGAGAACCGGGACAGGTCCAGCGCCTGCGGGCACAGCGGGGGGGGCGCGCTCAGGGGGGGCACCCGGGGGGCACAGGGTCAGGGGGGCACCCGGGGGGGCATCTGGGGTCAGGGGGGGCACCTGGGCTCAGGGGGGGCACCCGGGGGGGCAGCGGGGGGGGGGGGCAGGGTCAGGGGGGGCACCCGGGGGGGCATCGGGGGGACACGGGGTCAGGGGGGGCATCGGGGGGGGTATCTGGGGTCAGGGGGGGCAGCGGGGGGGGCATCTGGGGGGGCGGCGCGGGGTCAGGGGGAGCAGCGAGGGGGGGGGGCGGGGTCAGGGGGGGCACCCGGGGGGGCATCGGGGGGGCGCAGGGTCAGGGGGGGCAGCGGGGGGGAGGCACGGGGTCAGGGGGGCACCCGGGGGGCATCGGGGGGGGCAGCCAGGGGACGCGGGGTCAGGGGGGGCAGCGGGGGGGGCATCTGGGGTCAGGGGGGGCACCCAGGGGGGACATCGGGGGTCAGGGGGGCACCCGGGGGGGGCATCGGGGTCAGGGGGGGCACCCCGGGGGGGGCATCGGGGGTCAGGGGGGGCACCCGGGGGGGCATCGGGGGGGGGGCACGGGGTCAGGGGGGGCAGCGGGGGGGGCATTTGGGGTCAGGGGGGGCACCCTGGGGGGGGCACGGGGTCAGGGGGGGCACCCGGGGAGGCATCGGGGGGGGGGCAG
Source organism: Tapera naevia (assembly GCA_033556795.1). Classification (NCBI taxonomy): domain Eukaryota; kingdom Metazoa; phylum Chordata; class Aves; order Cuculiformes; family Neomorphidae; genus Tapera; species Tapera naevia. Next base: position 31,055 of record JAUMJJ010001072.1, on the reverse strand, counting down.
CCAAGGGGGCATGGGGTCAGGAGGGGCACCTGGGGTCAGGGGGGGCACCCGGGGGGCAGCGGGGGGGGGGGGGGCAGGGTCGGGGGGGGCACCCAGGGGGGGCATCGGGGGGGGCGCGGGGGTCAGGGGGGGCACCTGGGCTCAGGGGGGCACCCGGGGGGCAGCGGGAGGGGGGGGCGGGGTCAGGGGGGGCACCCGGGGGGGCAGCGGGGGGGCGCGGGGTCAGGGGGGCAGCGGGGGGGGCATCTGGGGGGGCGGCGCGGGGTCAGGGGGAGCAGCGGGGGGGGGGGGGTGGGGTCAGGGGGGGCACCCGGGGGGGCATTGGGGGGGGCACAGGGTCAGAGGGGGCAGCGGGGGGGGCATCTGGGGTCAGGGGGGGCACCCGGGGGAGCATCAGGGGGGGCGGCGCGGGGTCAGGGGGGGGCAGCGGGGGGGAGCACAGGGTCAGGGGGGGCATCAGGGGGGGCATCGGGGGGGCACCCAGTCAGGGGGGGCAGCGGGGGGGGGCACGGGGTCAGGGGGGGCAGCGGGGGGGGGCATCTGGGGTCAGGGGGGGCAACCAGGGGGGGCATCGGGGGGGCACCCGGTCAGGGTGGCACCCGGGGGGGCAGCCGGGGGGGGGGCACAGGGTCAGGGGGGCACCCAAGGGGGCAGCCAGGGGGGACACGGGGTCAGGGGGGGCACCTGGGGGGGGGAACCAGGGTCAGGGGGGGCAGCGGGGGGGGGGGGGGGGGGCGGGGTCAGGGGGGGCACCTGGGGTCAGGGGGGGCACCCAGGGGGGGGAGGGCACAGGGTCAGGGGGGGCATCGGGGGGGGCATCTGGGGTCAGGGGGGGCCAGAGGGGCCACCACGAGGCCACCTGAGGCTCCCGAGCTCCACCTGAGGCGCTGAGACCCCCCCTGGGACCCCCCCTGAGGTTCTGAAACCCCACCTGAGGCCCCACCTGAGGCCCCAAAGCCCCCACCTGAGGCCCCACCTGAGCTTCTGGAGCCCCACCTGAGGTTCTGAGGCCCCACCTGAGGTTCTGAGGCCCCACCTGATGTTCTGAAGCCCCACCTGAGGCCCCACCTGAGCTTCTGGAGCCCCACCTGAGGTTCTGCAGCCCCACCTGAGGCCCCGAAGCCCCCACCTGAGGCCCCACCTGAGCTTCTGGAGCCCCACCTGATGTTCTGAAGCCCCACCTGAGGCCCCACCTGAGGTTCTGAGGCCTCACCTGATCTTCTGGAGCCCCACCTGAGGCCCCACCTGATCTTCTGGAGCCCCACCTGAGGTTCTGAAACCCCACCTGAGGCCCCAAAGCCCCCACCTGAGGCCCCACCTGAGCTTCTGGATCTCCCCTGAGGTTCTGAAACCCCACCTGAGGCCCCAAAGCCCCCACCTGAGGCCCCTCCTGAGCTTCTGGAGCTCCCATGAGGTTCTGAAGCCCCACCTGAGCTTCTGGAGCCCCAACTGAGGTTCTGAAGCCCCACCTGAGGCCCCACCTGAGGTTCTGAGGCCTCACCTGATCTTCTGAAGCCCCACCTGAGGCCCCACCTGAGCTTCTGAGGCTCCCATGACATTCTGAAGCCCCACCTGAGCTTCTGGAGCCCCAACTGAGGTTCTGAAGCCCCACCTGAGGCCCCACCTGATGTTCTGAAGCCCCACCTGAGGTTCTGAAGCCCCACCTGAGGTCCCACCTGAGCTTCTGGAGCCCCACCTGAGGTTCTGAAACCCCACCTGAGGCCCCGAAGCCCCCACCTGAGGCCCCACCTGAACTTCTGGATCTCCCATGAGGTTCTGAAGCCCCACCTGAAAGCCCCACCTGAGGCCCCAAAGGCCCCACCTGAGTCCCCACCTGAGGTTCTGAAGCCCCACCTGAGGTTCTGAAGCCCCACCTGATCTTCTGGAGCCCCACCTGAGGCCCCACCTGAACTTCTGAAGCCCCACCTGAGGTTCTGAGGCCTCACCTGATCTTCTGAAGCCCCACCTGAGGCCCCAAAGCCCCCACCTGAGGCCCCACCTGATCTTCTGGAGCCCCACCTGAGGTTCTGAAGCCCCACCTGAGGCCCCACCTGAGGTTCTGAAGCCCCACCTGAGGCTCTGGAGCCCCACCTGAGGCCCCACCTGAACTTCTGAAGCCCCACCTGAGGTTCTGAAACCCCACCTGAGGCCCCAAAGCCCCCACCTGAGGCCCCACCTGAGCTTCTGGAGCCCCACCTGAGGCCCCTCCTGAGGTTCTGAGGCCCCACCTGATCTTCTGAAGCCCCACCTGAGGCCCCACCTGAGCTTCTGGAGCCCCACTTGAGGTTCTGAAGCCCCACCTGAGGCCCCACCTGAACTTCTGGAGCCCCACCTGAGGCCCTGAAGCCCCACCTGAGGTTCTGGAGCCCCACCTGATGTTCTGAAGCCCCACCTGAGGCCCCACCTGAGGTTCTGAAGCCTCACCTGATCTTCTGGAGCCCCACCTGAGGCCCCACCTGATCTTCTGGAGCCCCACCTGAGGTTCTGAAACCCCACCTGAGGCCCCAAAGCCCCCACCTGAGGCCCCACCTGAGCTTCTGGAGCCCCACCTGAGGTTCTGAAGCCCCACCTGAGGTTCTGAGGCCTCACCTGATCTTCTGGAGCCCCACCTGAGGCCCCACCTGAACTTCTGGATCTCCCATGAGGTTCTGAAGCCCCACCTGAAGCCCCACCTGAGCTTCTGGAGCCCCACCTGAGGCTCCACCTGAGCTTCTGGATCTCCCACGAGGTTCTGAAACCCCACCTGAGGCCCCAAAGCCCCCACCTGAGGCCCCTCCTGAGCTTCTGGAGCCCCACCTGAGCTTCTGAAGCCTCACCTGATGTTCTGAAGCCCCACCTGAGGCCCCACCTGAACTTCTGGAGCCCCACCTGAGCTTCTGGAGCCCCACCTGAGGCTCTGGAGCCCCACCTGAGGCCCCACCTGAACTTCTGAAGCCCCACCTGAGGTTCTGAAGCCCCACCTGAGGCCCCGAAGCCCCCACCTGAGGCCCCACCTGAACTTCTGGAGCCCCACCTGAGCTTCTGGATCTCCCCTGAGGTTCTGAAACCCCACCTGAGGCCCCGAAGCCCCCACCTGAGGCCCCACCTGAGCTTCTGGAGCCCCACCTGAGGTTCTGGAGCTCCACCTGAAGCCCCACCTGACATTCTGGAGCCCCACCTGAGGCCCCACCTGATCTTCTGGATCTCCCATGAGGTTCTGAAGCCCCACCTGAGGCCCCAAAGCCCCCACCTGAGGCCCCTCCTGAGCTTCTGGAGCTCCCATGAGGTTCTGAAGCCCCACCTGAGCTTCTGGAGCCCCACCTGAGCTTCTGAAGCCTCACCTGATGTTCTGAAGCCCCATCTGAGGCCCCACCTGAACTTCTGGAGCCCCACCTGAGGTTCTGAAGCCCCACCTGAGGCCCCACCTGAGCTTCTGGAGCCCCATCTGATGTTCTGAAGCCCCACCTGAGGCCCCACCTGAGGTTCTGAGGCCTCACCTGATCTTCTGAAGCCCCACCTGAGGCCCCACCTGAGCTTCTGGAGCTCCCATGACATTCTGAAGCCCCACCTGAGCTTCTGGAGTCCCACCTGAGGTTCTGAAGCCCCACCTGAAGCCCCACCTGATCTTCTGGAGCCCCACCTGAGGTTCTGAGGCCTCACCTGATCTTCTGGAGCCCCACCTGAGGCCCCTCCTGAGCTTCTGGAGCCCCACCTGATGTTCTGAAGCCCCACCTGAGGCCCCACCTGAGGTTCTGAGGCCCCACCTGATCTTCTGAAGCCCCACCTGAGGCCCCACCTGAACTTCTGGAGCCCCACCTGAGGCCCTGAAGCCCCACCTGAGGTTCTGGAGCCCCACCTGATGTTCTGAAGCCCCACCTGAGGCCCCACCTGATCTTCTGGAGCCCCACCTGAGGTTCTGAAACCCCACCTGAGGCCCCAAAGCCCCCACCTGAGGCCCCACCTGAGCTTCTGGATCTCCCACGAGGTTCTGAAACCCCACCTGAGGCCCCAAAGCCCCCACCTGAGGCCCCTCCTGAGCTTCTGGAGCCCCACCTGAGCTTCTGCAGCCCCACCTGAGGCCCCAAAGCCCCCACCTGAGGCCCCTCCTGAGCTTCTGGAGTCCCACCTGAGGTTCTGAAGCCCCACCTGAGGCTCTGGAGCCCCACCTGAGGCCCCTCCTGAGCTTCTGGAGCCCCACCTGATGTTCTGAAGCCCCACCTGAGGCCCCACCTGAGGTTCTGAGGCCTCACCTGATCTTCTGAAGCCCCACCTGAGGCCCCACCTGAACTTCTGGATCTCCCATGAGGTTCTGAAGCCCCACCTGAGGCCCCAAAGCCCCCACCTGAGGCCCCTCCTGAGCTTCTGGAGCCCCACCTGAGGTTCTGAAGCCCCACCTGAGGCCCCAAAGCCCCCACCTGAGGCCCCTCCTGAGCTTCTGGAGCTCCCATGAGGTTCTGAAGCCCCACCTGAGCTTCTGGAGCCCCACCTGAGCTTCTGAAGCCCCACCTGATGTTCTGAAGCCCCCACCTGAGTCCCCACCTGAGCTTCTGGAGCCCCACCTGAGCTTCTGAAGCCCCACCTGAGGCCCCACCTGAGGTTCTGAGGCCTCACCTGAGCTTCTGGAGCCCCACCTGAGGCCCCACCTGAGCTTCTGGATCTCCCACGAGGTTCTGAAACCCCACCTGAGGCCCCAAAGCCCCCACCTGAGGCCCCACCTGAACTTCTGGATCTCCCATGAGGTTCCGAAGCCCCACCTGAGGTCCCAAAGCCCCCACCTGAGCTTCTGGAGCCCCACCTGAGGCCCCACCTGACGTTCTGGAGCTCCACCTGATCTTCTGAGGCCCCACCTGAGCTTCTGGATCTCCCCTGAGGCCCCGAAGCCCCACATGAGCTTCTGAAGCCCCACCTGAGGCCCCACCTGAGCTTCTGGATCTCCCACGAGGTTCTGAAACCCCACCTGAGGCCCCACCTGATGTTCTGGAGCCCCACCTGAGGCCCCACCTGATCTTCTGGAGCCCCACCTGAGTTTCTGGAGCTCCCATGAGGTTCTGAAGCCCCACCTGAGGCCCCAAAGCCCCCACCTGAGGCCCCTCCTGAGCTTCTGGAGCCCCACCTGAGGTTCTGAAGCCCCACCTGAGGCCCCAAAGCCCCCACCTGAGGCCCCTCCTGAGCTTCTGGAGCTCCCATGAGGTTCTGAAGCCCCACCTGAGCTTCTGGAGCCCCACCTGAGGTTCTGAAGCCCCACCTGATGTTCTGAAGCCCCACCTGAGGCCCCACCTGAGCTTCTGGAGCCCCATCTGATGTTCTGAAGCCCCACCTGAGGCCCCACCTGAGGTTCTGAGGCCTCACCTGATCTTCTGAAGCCCCACCTGAGGCCCCACCTGAGCTTCTGGAGCTCCCATGACATTCTGAAGCCCCACCTGAGCTTCTGGAGTCCCACCTGAGGTTCTGAAGCCCCACCTGAAGCCCCACCTGATCTTCTGGAGCCCCACCTGAGGTTCTGAGGCCTCACCTGATCTTCTGGAGCCCCACCTGAGGCCCCTCCTGAGCTTCTGGAGCCCCACCTGAGGTTCTGAAGCCCCACCTGAGGCCCCGAAGCCCCCACCTGAGTCCCCACCTGAGCTTCTGGAGCCCCACCTGATGTTCTGAAGCCCCACCTGAGGCCCCACCTGAGCTTCTGGAGCCCCATCTGATGTTCTGAAGCCCCACCTGAGGCCCCACCTGAGGTTCTGAGGCCTCACCTGATCTTCTGGAGCCCCACCTGAGGTTCTGAAACCCCACCTGAGGCCCCAAAGCCCCCACCTGAGGCCCCACCTGAGCTTCTGGAGCCCCACCTGATCTTCTGGAGCCCCACCTGAGGCCCCACCTGAGCTTCTGGAGCCCCACCTGAGCTTCTGAAACCCCACCTGAGGCCCCGAAGCCCCCACCTGAGGCCCCACCTGAGCTTCTGGAGCCCCACCTGAGGCCCCACCTGAGGTTCTGAAGCCCCACCTGAGGTTCTGAGGCCTCACCTGATCTTCTGGAGCCCCACCTGAGGTTCTGAAGTCCCACCTGAGGCCCCGAAGCCCCGCCCCCCTCTCACCTGGAAGGGGTGTGGCTCGAGGGCGCGCAGCACCAGGGCCGGGGTGGCGAAGGTGAGACCCTCGGTGACGAAGGGCGAGTGGACGGGACGCGGCTCGAAGAGGTCGGGGTGGTTGCACACCTTGCGCAGCTGCATCAGGACGTTGATGACGCTCAAGAAGTGACCACTGGCCAAGGTGGCCTTGGTGCTACGGGACAGGAAAAGGGGGGGGGGGGGGGGGCGTGGCCAGGTGAAGACAGGTGAGAGACACCTGGCACAGGTAGAAAAAAGTGGGTGGGAGGTGCCCAAGAGGGCACCCACCTGGCCTGGGCCATGAAGTCGTCGTAGAGGAAGCGTTGGCGCTTGGAGAGGCGACAACGCAGGACGTGCTCGAACTTCTTGGGCATCTGCTTCTCGACGTCCACCTTGAGGCGGCGCAGGAGGAACGGGCGGAGAACCTGAGCGCCGAGAGGGGACATCTTGGAGAGGAGGAGGTGGGGGAAGAGGAGGCCACCGGGAGGGTGACGGCAAGAGGGGGGGAAAGGAAAGAGGGGGGGGGGGGGGGTGGGAGGCAAGGGGGGGCATGGCGGGGTGAGGGTTAATTGGTGGGAGATCAATGGGGTCAGCTTGAGGCAATGGGAGGTCAATGGGGTCATCTCCAGCCAATGGGAGATCAATGGGGTCATCTCCAGCCAACGGGAGACCAATGGGGTCATCTCCAGCCAATGGAGGCTCAATGGGGTCATCTGAACTCAACTGGAGATCAATGGGGTCATCTCCAGCCAACGGGAGATCAATGGGGTCATCTCAACTCAACTGGAGCTCAATGGGGTCATCTCCAGCCAATGGGAGCTCAATGGGGTCATCTCAACTCAACTGGAGATCAATGGGGTCATCTCCAGCCAATGGGAGCTCAATGGGGTCATCTCAACTCAACTGGAGATCAATGGGGTCATCTCCAGCCAATGGGAGATCAATGGGGTCATCTCCAGCCAATGGGAGATCAATGGGGTCATCTCCAGCCAATGGAGGCTCAATGGGGTCATCTCCAGACAATGGGAGATCAATGGGGTCATCTCAACTCAACTGGAGATCAATGGGGTCATCTCCAGCCAACTGGAGCTCAATGGGGTCATCTGAACTCAACTGGAGATCAATGGGGTCATCTCCAGCCAATGGGAGATCAATGGGGTCATCTCAACTCAACTGAGATCAACGGGGTCATCTCCAGCCAATGGGAGATCAATGGGGTCATCTCCAGCCAATGGAGGCTCAATGGGGTCATCTGAACTCAACTGGAGCTCAATGGGATCTTCTCCAGCCAATGAGAGATCAATGGGGTCATCTCAACTCAACTGGAGATCAATGGGTTCTTCTCCAGCCAATGGGAGATCAATGGGGTCATCTCCAGCCAATGGGAGATCAATGGGGTCATCTCAACTCAACTGGAGGTCAACGGGGTCATCTCCAGCCAATGGGAGATCAATGGGGTCATCTCCAGCCAATGGGAGCTCAATGGGGTCATCTCAACTCAACTGGAGGTCAACGGGGTCATCTCAACTCAATAGGGACATCTCAACTCAACTGGAGATCAATGGGGTCATCTCCAGCCAACTGGAGATCAATGGGGTCATCTCAACTCAACTGGAGCTCAATGGGGTCACCTCAACTGAACTGGAGATCAATGGGGTCATCTCCAGCCAACGGGAGATCAATGGGGTCATCTCCAGCCAATGGAGGCTCAATGGGGTCATCTCAACTCAACTGAGATCAACGGGGTCATCTCCAGCCAACTGGAGCTCAATGGGGTCATCTCAACTCAATGGGGTCACCTGAACTCAACTGGAGCTCAATGGGATCTTCTCCAGCCAATGGGAGATCAATGGGGTCATCTCCAGCCAATGGGAGATCAATAATGGGGTCATCTCAACTCAACTGGAGGTCAACGGGGTCATCTCAACTCAATGGGGTCATCTCAACTCAACTGGAGATCAATCGGGTCATCTCCAGCCAACGGGAGATCAATGGGGTCATCTCAACTCAACTGGAGATCACCGGGGTCATCTCCAGCCAACGGGAGACCAATGGGGTCATCTCCAGCCAATGGAGGCTCAATGTGGTCATCTGAACTCCACTGGAGCTCAATGGGATCTTCTCCAGCCAATGGGAGATCAATGGGGTCATCTCAACTCAACTGGAGATCAATGGGGTCATCTCCAATCAATGGGAGCTCAATGGGGTCATCTCCAGCCAACGGGAGATCAATGGGGTCACCTCCAGCCAATGGGGGCTCAATGGGGTCATCTCCAGCCAACTGGAGATCAATGGGGTCATCTGAACTCAACTGGAGCTCAATGGGGTCATCTCCAGACAATGGGAGATCAATGGGGTCATCTCAACTCAACCGGAGGTCAACGGGGTCATCTCAACTCAATAGGGACATCTCAACTCAACTGGAGATCAATGGGGTCATCTCCAGCCAATGGGAGCTCAATGGGGTCATCTCCACTCAAACGGAGCTCAATGAGGTCATCTCCAGGCAATGGGAGCTCAATGGAGTCACCTCAACTGAACTGGAGATCAATGGGGTCATCTCCAGCCAATGGAGGCTCAATGGGGTCATCTGAACTCAACTGGAGATCAATGGGGTCATCTCCAGCCAATGGGAGCTCAATGGGGTCATCTCAACTCAACTGGAGCTCAATGGGGTCATCTCAACTCAACTGGAGATCAATGGGGTCATCTCCACTCAAACGGAGCTCAATGGGGTCATCTCCAGCCAATGGAGGCTCAATGGGGTCATCTGAACTCAACTGGAGATCAATGAGGTCATCTCCAGCCAACGGGAGATCAATGGGGTCATCTCCAGCCCATGGGAGATCAATGGGGTCATCTCAACTCAACTGGAGGTCAACGGGGTCATCTCAACTCAATGGGGTCATCTCAACTCAACTGGAGATCAACGGGGTCATCTCCAGCCAATGGGAGACCAATGGGGTCATCTCAACTCAACTGGAGGTCAACGGGGTCATCTCAACTCAATGGGGTCACCTCAACTCAACTGGAGGTCAACGGGGTCATCTGAACTCAACTAGAGATCAATGGGGTCATCTCAACCCAACCAGAGCTCAATGGGGTCATATCCAACCAATGGGAGCTCAATGGGGTCATCTCCAGCCAACGGAGATCAATGGGGTCATCTCAACTCAACTGGAGATCAATGGGGTCATCTCCAGCCAATGGGGGCTCAATGGGGTCATCTCAACCCAACTGGAGATCAATGGGGTCATCTCCAGCCAATGGAAGATCAATGGGGTCATCTCAACTCAACTGGAGATCAATGGGGTCACCTCAACTCAACTGGAGGTCAACGGGGTCATCTCAATTCAATGGGGTCACCTCAACTCAACTGGAGCTCAGTGGGGTCATCTCAACCCAACTGGAGATCAATGGGGTCATCTCAACTCAACTGGAGATCAATGGGGTCACCTCAACTCAACTGGAGCTAAATGGGGTCATCTCAACTCAACTGGAGATCAATGGGATCTTCTCCAGCCAATGGGAGATCAATGGGGTCATCTCAACTCAACTGGAGCTAAACAGGGTCATCTCCACCCAACTGGAGCTCAATGGGGTCACCTCAACCCAACCAGAGCTCAATGGGATCATCTCAACTCAGCTGGAGCTCAATGGGGTCATCTCCAGCCAATGGGAGATCAATGGGGTCATCTCCAGCGAATCGGAGTTCAATGGGGTCATCTCCAGCCAATTGGAGTTCAATGGGGTCATCTCCAGCCAATGGGAGCTCAATGGGGTCATCTCCAGCCAATTGGAGTTCAATGGGGTCATCTCAACCCACTGAGATCAACAGGGTCATCTCATCAGAACCGGAGCTCAATGGGGTCATCTCCACCCAACTGATCTAGAATGTTCTCCAGAAGCTCCTGTGATGCTGTAGGAGCCACTGGGAGCCCCGGGGTGGGGTTTGGGGTGATCTGGGAGGTGGTTATGGAGCCCTGGGGTCAACTGGGACCAACTGGGATGAACTGGAGAGAGATGATACTGATCTGGAATGTTCTCCAGAAGCTCCTGAGATGCTGTAGGAGCCGCTGGGAGCCCCGGGGTGGGGTTTGGGGTGATCTGGGAGGTGGTTATGGAGCCCTGGGGTCAACTGGGACCAACTGGGACCAACTTGGATGAACTGGAGAGAGGTAATATTGATCTGGAATGTTCTCCAGAAGCTCCTGAGATGCTGTGGGAGCCCCGGGGTGGGGTTTGGGGTGATCTGGGAGGTGGTTATGGAGCCCTGGGGTCAACTGGGACCAACTGGGACCAACTTGGATGAACTGGAGAGCGGTAATATTGATCTGGAATGTTCTCCAGAAGCTCCTGAGATGCTGTGGGAGCCGCTGGGAGCCCCGGGGTGGGGTTTGGGGTGATCTGGGAGGTGGTTATGGAGCCCTGGGGTCAATTGGGACCAACTGGGACGAACTGGAGAGTGGTAATATTGATCTGGAATGTTCTCCAGAAGCTCCTGAGATGCTGTGGGAGCCCCGGGGCGGGGTTTGGGGTGATCTGGGAGGTGGTTACGGAGCCCTGGGGTCAACTGGGACCAACTTGGATGAACTGGAGAGCGGTAATATTGATCTGGAATGTTCTCCAGAAGCTCCTGAGATGCTGTGGGAGCCACTGGGAGCCCTGGGGTGGGGTTTGGGGTGATCTGTGAGGTGGTTATGGAGCCCTGGGGTCCACTGGGACCAACTGGGATGAACTGGAGAAGGGTAATATTGATCTAGAATGTTCTCCAGAAGCTCCTGAGATGCTGTAGGAGCCGCTGGGAGCCCCAGGGCGGGGTTTGGGGTGATCTGGGAGGTGGTTATGGAGCCCTGGGGTCAACTGGGACCAACTGGAATGAACTGGAGAGAGATGATACTGATCTGGAATGTTCTCCAGAAGCTCCTGAGATGCTGTAGGAGCCACTGGGAGCCCCGGGGCGGGGTTTGGGGTGATCTGGGAGGTGGTTATAGAGCCCTGGGGTCAACTGGGACCAACTCGAACCAACTGGGTGAACTGGGAGGCAGGTAATATTGATCTGGAATGTTCTCCAGAAGCTCCTGAGATGCTGTGGGAGCCGCTGGGAGCCCCGGGGTGGGGTTTGGGGTGATCTGGGAGGTGGTTATGGAGTCCTGGGGTCAACTGGGACCAACTGGGATGAACTGGAGAGAGGTAATATTGATCTAGAATGTTCTCCAGAAGCTCCTGAGATGCTGTGGGAGCCCCGGGGTGGGGTTTGGGGTGATCTGGGAGGTGGTTATGGAGCCCTGGGGTCCACTGGGACCAACTGGGATGAACTGGAGAGAGGTAATATTGATCTAGAATGTTCTCCAGAAGCTCCTGAGATGCTGTGGGAGCCCCGGGGCGGGGTTTGGGGTGATCTGGGAGGTGGTTATGGAGCCCTGGGGTCAACTGGGACCAACTGGAAAGAGGTAATATTGGTCTAGAATGTTCTCCAGAAGCTCCTGAGATGCTGTGGGAGCCGCTGGGAGCCGCAGGGCGGGGTTTGGGGTGATCTGGGAGGTGGTTATGGAGCCCTGGGGTCAACTGGGACCAACTGGGATGAACTGGAGAGAGATGATACTGATCTGGAATGTTCTCCAGAAGCTCCTGAGATGCTGTAGGAGCCACTGGGAGCCCCGGGGTGGGGTTTGGGGTGATCTGGGAGGTGGTTATGGAGCCCTGGGGTCAACTGGGACCAACTGGGACCAACTTGGATGAACTGGAGAGCGGTAATATTGATCTGGAATGTTCTCCAGAAGCTCCTGAGATGCTGTGGGAGCCCCGGGGCGGGGTTTGGGATGATCTGGGAGGTGGTTCCGGAGCCCCGGGTGGCAGCAGCGGTGGTGCCCGTGGGTGCCCACCTTGTGGAGGCGCTTGACGAGCCCCTCGTTGTACTCTTGGCTGCCCTCGATCATCCCGGCCAAGGGGTTGGCGAACCACTCCTTGAACTCGCGGTGGGACTGGAAGACGCGCGGCATCAGGAAGTGCATCAGGGACCAGAGCTCCATCAGGCTGTTCTGCAGCGGCGTCCCCGTCAGCAGCAGCCGCCGCTGGCTGCGCGAGAGCGTCAGCACCAGGGCGTGCCCACCGCGCCCACGGGCACCCGGGGGACACCCAGAGGGCGGCCCCGGGGGCACCTGGTGGCACCCGAGGGCCACCGGGAGCCACCATGGATGCTCCTCGTGGCACGTGGTGGCACCCGAGGGCCACCAGGGGTGTCCCCGTGGCACCCAAGGACCACCCAGGAGCCACCAGGGGTGTCCCCATGGTACCCCAGGACCACCCAGGAGCCACCAGGGGTGTCCCCGTGGCACCCAAGGACCACCCAGGGGTGGCCCCGTGGCACGTGGTGGCACCCGAGGGCCACCAGGAGCCACCATGGATGCTCCTCGTGGCACGTGGTGGCACCCAAGGGCCACCAGGGGTGTCCCCATGGTACCCAAGGACCACCCAGGAGTGTCCCCAGGGCATGTGGTGGCACCCGAGGGCCACCCAGGAGCCACCAGGGGTGTCCCCGTGGTACCCAAAGAGCACCCAGGAGCCACCAGGGGTGGCCCCAAGGCGTGTGGTGGCACCCCAGGACCACCCAGGAGCCACCACGGGTGTCCCCATGGTACCCAAGGACCATCCAGGAGTGTCCCCAGGGCATGTGGTGGCACCCAGGAGCTACCAGGGGTGTCCCCATGGTACCCAAGGAGCACCCGAGGGCCACCCAGGAGCTACCAGGGGTGTCCCCGTGGCACCCAAGGACCACCCAGGGGTGTCCTCGTGGCACGTGGAGGCACCTGAGGGCCACCAGGAGCCACCATGGATGCTCCTCGTGGCACGTGGTGGCACCTGAAGGCCACCAGGGGTGTCCCCATGGTACCCAAGGACCATCCAGGAGTGTCCCCATGGCAGTGGTGGCACCCGAGGGCCACCCAGGAGCTACCAGGGGTGTCCCCGTGGTACCCAAAGAGCACCCAGGAGCCACCAGGGGTGGCCCCAAGGCGTGTGGTGGCACCCCAGGACCACCCAGGAGCCACCACGGGTGTCCCCATGGTACCCAAGGACCATCCAGGAGTGTCCCCAGGGCATGTGGTGGCACCCAAGGGCCACCAGGGGTGTCCCCGTGGCACCCAAGGACCACCCAGGAGTGTCCCCGTGGCATGTGGAGGCACCCGAGGGCCACCAGGAGCCACCATGGATGCTCCTCGTGGCACGTGGTGGCACCTGAGGGCCACCAGGGGTGTCCCCGTGGTACCCGAGGAGGACCCAGGAGCCACCAGGGGTGGCCCCGTGGCACCCAAGGACCACCCAGGGGTGTCCCCGTGGCACGTGGTGGCACCTGAGGGCCACCAGGAACCTTCAAGTCCTTCACCCCCCCCCTCTCAGGTGTCCCCCCCCCCCCCCTCAGGTGTGTCCCCTTCTCTCAGGTGTCTCCCCCCTCCCCTCAGGTGTGTCTTCCCCCCCTCTCAGGTGTGTTCTCTCCCCTCTCAGGTGTCTCCCCCCACCTCAGGTGTGTGTCCCCTCACCTGTCCCCCACCCCTTCACCTGTCCCCCCCCCCTCACCTGTCCCCTCACCTGTCCCCCCCCCCTTTCAGGTGTCTGCCCCCCCTCTCAGGTGTGTTATCTCCCCCCTCACCTGTCCCCCCCTCACCTGTCCCCCCCCTCACCTTCCCCCCTCCTCACCTGTCTCCCCCCTCACCTGTCCTGCCCCCCCCTCAGGTGTGTGCGTGTGCCCCCTCACCTGCCTCCCCCTCACCTGTCCCCCCCCTCACTTGTGTCCCCTCCCCGTCACCTGTCCCCCTCCCCTCAGCTGCCTCCCCCCCCCCTCACCTGTCCCGTCCCCCCCCACCTGTCCCCCCTCTCAGGTGTCTCCCCCTCCCCTGTCCCCCCCCTCACCTTTCCCCCCTCTCACCTTTCCCCTCCTCACCTGTCCCCCCCTCACCTGTCTCCCCTCCCCCCTCACCTTTCCCCCCACCTGCCCCCCCATCTGTCCCCCCCTCACCTTTCCCCCCCTCACCTGTCCCCCCTCACCTGTCCCCCCTCACTTTCCCCCCCCTCCACCTGTCCCCCCCTCACCTGTCTCCCCTCCCCCCTCACCTTTCCCCCCATCTGCCCCCCCCCATCTGTCCCCCCCTCACCTTTCCCCCCCTCACCTGTCCCCCCCCTCACCTGTCCCCCCCTCACCTTCCCCCCCCTCCACCTGTCCCCCCACTCACCTGTTCCCCCCCTCACCTGTCCCCCCTCTCACCTGTCCCCCCCTCACCTGTCCCCCCCCCTCTCAGGTGTGTTCTCTCCCCCCCTCACCTGTCCCCCCCCCCAGGTGTGTTCTCTCCCCCCCTCACCTGTCCCCCCCCCTCTCAGGTGTGTTCTCTCCCCCCCCTCACCTGCCTCCCCCCCCTCTCAGGTTTGTTCTCTCCCCCCCTCACCTGTCCCCCCCCACCTGTCTCCCCCCCCCTCTCAGGTGTGTTCTCCCCCCCGCTCACCTGCCCCCCCCCCCCCTCAGGTGTGTTCTCTCCCCCCCTCACCTGTCTCCCCCCCCCCTCACCTGTCCCCCCCCCTCTCAGGTGTGTTCTCTCCCCCCTCACCTGTCTCCCCCCCCCTCACCTGCCCCCCCCCCCCCTCAGGTGTGTTCTCTCCCCCCCTCACCTGTCTCCCCCCCCCCTCACCTGTCTCCCCCCCCTCTCAGGTGTGTTCTCTCCCCCCCCTCACCTGTCCCCCCCCCTCCCAGGTGTGTTCTGTCCCCCCCTCACCTGTCTCCCCTCCCCTCAGGTGTGTTCTCTCCCCCCCTCACCTGTCCCCCCCCCCCCTCAGGTGTGTTCTCTCCCCCCCTCACCTGTCTCCCCCCCCCTCAGGTGTGTTCCCCCCCCCCTCACCTGTCCCCCCCCCCTCAGGTGTGTTCTCCCCCCCCCTCACCTGTCCCCCCCCCCTCTCAGGTGTGTTCTCCCCCCCCCTCACCTGTCTCCCCCCCCCTCTCAGGTGTGTTCTCCCCCCCCCTCACCTGCCTCCCCCCCCTCTCAGGTGTGTTCTCTCCCCCCCTCACCTGTCCCCCCCCCTCTCAGGTGTGTTCTCTCCCCCCCTCACCTGTTGAAGTTGAGCAGCGACTGCCACCTCTGGGATTTGAAGTTCTTGATGTTCTGGGCCTCGTCCAGGATCAGGTATTTCCAGTTCTTGCGCCGAAAGGCCTGGTGGTCCTGGAGGACCAACTTGTAGGAGGTGATGCAGACGTGGAACGCGTTGGGCTTGGTCCAACCCTGCCCAGAGACAGGTGATGGCACCCCAAAGCCCCTCCCCTCGCAGGTAAAGGTGAGGTTTGGGGGGGAAAAAGGACCCAGGTGAGGCCCAAACCCCTCCCCTCGCAGGTAAAGGTGGGGAAAAAGGACCCAGGTGAGGCCCAAACCCCTCCCCTCGCAGGTAAAGGTGAGGTGGGGGGGGCCCAGGTGAGGCCCAAACCCCTCCCCTCGCAGGTAAAGGTGACGTTTGGGGGGGGAGAAGGACCCAGGTGAGGCCCAAAGCCCTCCCCTCGCAGGTAAAGGTGAGGTTTGGGGGGAAAAAGGACCCAGGTGAGGCCCAAAGCCCTCCCTTCGCAGGTAAAGGTGGGGAAAAAGGACCCAGGTGAGGCCCAAAGCCCTCCCCTCGCAGGTAAAGGTGGTAAAAAAGGACCCAGGTGAGGCCCAAACCCCTCCCCTCACAGGTAAAGGTGAGGATTGGGGGGGAGAAGGACCCAGGTGAGGCCCAAAGCCCTTCCCCTCGCAGGTAAAGGTGAGGTTTAGGGGGGGAGAAGGACCCAGGTGAGGCCCAAAGCCCTCCCCTCGCAGGTAAAGGTGAGGTGGGGGGGGAAAAAGGACCCAGGTGTGGCCCAAACCCCTCCCCTCGCAGGTAAAGGTGGGGAAAAAGGACCCAGGTGAGGCCCAAAGCCCCTCCCCTCGCAGGTAAAGGTGGGGAAAAAGGACCCAGGTGAGGCCCAAACCCCTCCCCTCGCAGGTAAAGGTGGGGAAAAAGGACCCAGGTGAGGCCCAAACCCCTCCCCTCGCAGGTAAAGGTGAGGTTTGGGGGGGAGAAGGACCCAGGTGAGGCCCAAAGCCCTCCCCTCGCAGGTAAAGGTGAGGTTTGGGGGGGAGAAGGACCCAGGTGAGGCCCAAAGCCCCTCCCCTCACAGGTAAAGGTGGGGAAAAAGGACCCAGGTGAGGCCCAAAGCCCTCCCCTCGCAGGTAAAGGTGAGGTTTGGGGGGAAGAAGGACCCAGGTGAGGCCCAAAGCCCCTCCCCTCGCAGGTAAAGGTGAGGTTTGGGGGGGGAAAAAGGACCCAGGTGAGGCCCAAAGCCCCTCCCCTCGCAGGTAAAGGTGAGGTTTGGGGGGAAGAAGGACCCAGGTGAGGCCCAAAGCCCCTCCCCTCGCAGGTAAAGGTGAGGTTTGGGGGGGAAAAAGGACCCAGGTGAGGCCCAAACCCCTCCCCTTGCAGGTAAAGGTGGGGAAAAAGGACCCAGGTGAGGCCCAAACCCCTCCCCTCACAGGTAAAGGTGGGGAAAAAGGACCCAGGTGAGGCCCAAACCCCTCCCCTCACAGGTAAAGGTGAGGATTGGGGGGGAGAAGGACCCAGGTGAGGCCCAAAGCCCTTCCCCTCGCAGGTAAAGGTGAGGTTTAGGGGGGGAGAAGGACCCAGGTGAGGCCCAAAGCCCTCCCCTCGCAGGTAAAGGTGAGGTGGGGGGGGAAAAAGGACCCAGGTGTGGCCCAAACCCCTCCCCTCGCAGGTAAAGGTGGGGAAAAAGGACCCAGGTGAGGCCCAAAGCCCCTCCCCTCGCAGGTAAAGGTGGGGAAAAAGGACCCAGGTGAGGCCCAAACCCCTCCCCTCGCAGGTAAAGGTGGGGAAAAAGGACCCAGGTGAGGCCCAAACCCCTCCCCTCGCAGGTAAAGGTGAGGTTTGGGGGGGAGAAGGACCCAGGTGAGGCCCAAAGCCCTCCCCTCGCAGGTAAAGGTGAGGTTTGGGGGGGAGAAGGACCCAGGTGAGGCCCAAAGCCCCTCCCCTCACAGGTAAAGGTGGGGAAAAAGGACCCAGGTGAGGCCCAAAGCCCTCCCCTCGCAGGTAAAGGTGAGGTTTGGGGGGAAGAAGGACCCAGGTGAGGCCCAAACCCCTCCCCTCGCAGGTAAAGGTGACGTTTGGGGGGGGAGAAGGACCCAGGTGAGGCCTAAAGCCCCTCCCCTCGCAGGTAAAGGTGAGGTTTGGGGGGGGAAAAGGGCCCAGGTGAGGCCCAAAGCCCTCCCCTCGCTGGTAAAGGTGAGGTGGGGGAGGGCCCAGGTGAGGCCCAAACCCCTCCCCTCGCAGGTAAAGGTGAGGTTTGGGGGGAAAAAGGACCCAGGTGAGGCCCAAACCCCTCCCCTCGCAGGTAAAGGTGAGGTTTGGGGGGGAAAAAGGACCCAGGTGAGGCCCAAAGCCCTCCCCTCGCAGGTAAAGGTGAGGTTTGGGGGGGAAAAAGAGCCCAGGTGAGGCCCAAACCCCTCCCCTCGCAGGTAAAGGTGGGGAAAAAGGACCCAGGTGAGGCCCAAAGCCCTTCCCCTCGCAGGTAAAGGTGAGGTTTGGGGGGGAAAAGGGCCCAGGTGAGGCCCAAAGCCCCTCCCCTCACAGGTAAAGGTGAGGTTTGGGGGGAAAAAGGACCCAGGTGAGGCCCAAACCCCTCCCCTCGCAGGTAAAGGTGAGGTTTGGGGGGGAAAAGGACCCAGGTGAGGCCCAAACCCCTCCCCTCGCAGGTAAAGGTGAGGTTTGGGGGGAAAAAAGGACCCAGGTGAGGCCCAAAGCCCCTCCCCTCACAGGTAAAGGTGAGGTTTGGGGGGGAAAAGGGACCAGGTGAGGCCCAAAACCCCTCCCCTCACAGGTAAAGGTGGGGAAAAAGGACCCAGGTGAGGCCCAAACCCCTCCCCTCACAGGTAAAGGTGGGGAAAAAGGACCCAGGTGAGGCCCAAACCCCTCCCCTCGCAGGTAAAGGTGAGGTTTGGGGGGGAAAGAAGGACCCAGGTGAGGCCCAAAGCCCTCCCCTCGCAGGTAAAGGTGGGGAAAAAGGACCCAGGTGAGGCCCAAACCCCTCCCCTCGCAGGTAAAGGTGAGGTGGGGGGGGCCCAGGTGAGGCCCAAAGCCCCTCCCCTCGCAGGTAAAGGTGAGGTGGGGGGGGAAAAAGGACCCAGGTGTGGCCCAAACCCCTCCCCTCGCAGGTAAAGGTGGGGAAAAAGGACCCAGGTGAGGCCCAAAGCCCCTCCCCTCGCAGGTAAAGGTGAGGTTTGGGGGG
This sequence comes from Tapera naevia, assembly GCA_033556795.1. NCBI lineage: Eukaryota > Metazoa > Chordata > Aves > Cuculiformes > Neomorphidae > Tapera > Tapera naevia. The sequence continues at coordinate 12,696 of JAUMJJ010001072.1, read as the reverse complement.
GAAAAGGACCCAGGTGAGGCCCAAAGCCCTCCCCTCGCAGGTAAAGGTGAGGTTTGGGGGGAAAAAGGACCCAGGTGAGGCCCAAAGCCCTCCCCTCGCAGGTAAAGGTGAGGTGGGGGGGGAAAAAGGACCCAGGTGTGGCCCAAACCCCTCCCCTCGCAGGTAAAGGTGGGGAAAAAGGACCCAGGTGAGGCCCAAACCCCTCCCCTCGCAGGTAAAGGTGGGGAAAAAGGACCCAGGTGAGGCCCAAAGCCCCTCCCCTCGCAGGTAAAGGTGGGGAAAAAGGACCCAGGTGAGGCCCAAACCCCTCCCCTCGCAGGTAAAGGTGGGGAAAAAGGACCCAGGTGAGGCCCAAACCCCTCCCCTCGCAGGTAAAGGTGGGGAAAAAGGACCCAGGTGAGGCCCAAACCCCTCCCCTCGCAGGTAAAGGTGAGGTTTGGGGGGGAAAAAGAGCCCAGGTGAGGCCCAAACCCCTCCCCTCGCAGGTAAAGGTGGGGAAAAAGGACCCAGGTGAGGCCCAAACCCCTCCCCTCGCAGGTAAAGGTGAGGTTTGGGGGGGAGAAGGACCCAGGTGAGGCCCAAAGCCCCTCCCCTCACAGGTAAAGGTGGGGAAAAAGGACCCAGGTGAGGCCCAAAGCCCTCCCCTCGCAGGTAAAGGTGAGGTTTGGGGGGAAGAAGGACCCAGGTGAGGCCCAAACCCCTCCCCTCGCAGGTAAAGGTGACGTTTGGGGGGGGAGAAGGACCCAGGTGAGGCCTAAAGCCCCTCCCCTCGCAGGTAAAGGTGAGGTGGGGGAGGGCCCAGGTGAGGCCCAAACCCCTCCCCTCGCAGGTAAAGGTGAGGTTTGGGGGGAAAAAGGACCCAGGTGAGGCCCAAACCCCTCCCCTCGCAGGTAAAGGTGAGGTTTGGGGGGGGAAAAAGGACCCAGGTGAGGCCCAAAGCCCTCCCCTCGCAGGTAAAGGTGAGGTTTGGGGGGGAAAAAGAGCCCAGGTGAGGCCCAAACCCCTCCCCTCGCAGGTAAAGGTGGGGAAAAAGGACCCAGGTGAGGCCCAAAGCCCTTCCCCTCGCAGGTAAAGGTGAGGTTTGGGTGAGGCCCAAACCCCTCCCCTCGCAGGTAAAGGTGGGGAAAAAGGACCCAGGTGAGGCCCAAAGCCCTCCCCTCGCAGGTAAAGGTGAGGTTTGGGGGGGAAAAGGGCCCAGGTGAGGCCCAAAGCCCCTCCCCTCACAGGTAAAGGTGAGGTTTGGGGGGGAAAAGGACCCAGGTGAGGCCCAAAGCCCCTCCCCTCACAGGTAAAGGTGAGGTTTGGGGGGGAAAAGGACCCAGGTGAGGCCCAAACCCCTCCCCTCGCAGGTAAAGGTGAGGTTTGGGGGGAAAAAGGACCCAGGTGAGGCCCAAAGCCCCTCCCCTCACAGGTAAAGGTGAGGTTTGGGGGGAAAAGGGACCAGGTGAGGCCCAAACCCCTCCCCTCACAGGTAAAGGTGGGGAAAAAGGACCCAGGTGAGGCCCAAACCCCTCCCCTCACAGGTAAAGGTGGGGAAAAAGGACCCAGGTGAGGCCCAAACCCCTCCCCTCGCAGGTAAAGGTGAGGTTTGGGGGGGAGAAGAACCCAGGTGAGGCCCAAAGCCCCTCCCCTCGCAGGTAAAGGTGAGGTTTGGGGGGGAAAGAAGGACCCAGGTGAGGCCCAAAGCCCTCCCCTCGCAGGTAAAGGTGGGGAAAAAGGACCCAGGTGAGGCCCAAACCCCTCCCCTCGCAGGTAAAGGTGAGGTGGGGGGGGCCCAGGTGAGGCCCAAAGCCCCTCCCCTCGCAGGTAAAGGTGAGGTTTGGGGGGGAAAAAGGACCCAGGTGAGGCCCAAACCCCTCCCCTAGCAGGTAAAGGTGGGGAAAAAGGACCCAGGTGAGGCCCAAACCCCTCCCCTCGCAGGTAAAGGTGAGGTTTGGGGGGGAGAAGGACCCAGGTGAGGCCCAAACCCCTCCCCTCGCAGGTAAAGGTGAGGTTTGGGGGGGAAAAAGGACCCAGGTGAGGCCCAAACCCCTCCCCTTGCAGGTAAAGCTGGGGAAAAAGGACCCAGGTGAGGCCCAAACCCCTCCCCTCACAGGTAAAGGTGAGGTTTGGAGGGAAAAGGGCCCAGGTGAGGCCCAAAGCCCTCCCCTCACAGGTAAAGGTGAGGTGGGGGAGGGCCCAGGTGAGGCCCAAACCCCTCCCCTCGCAGGTAAAGGTGAGGTTTGGGGGGAAAAAGGACCCAGGTGAGGCCCAAACCCCTCCCCTCGCAGGTAAAGGTGAGGTTTGGGGGGGAAAAAGGACCCAGGTGAGGCCCAAACCCCTCCCCTCGCAGGTAAAGGTGAGGTTTGGGGGGGAAAAAGGACCCAGGTGAGGCCCAAACCCCTCCCCTCGCAGGTAAAGGTGGGGAAGAAGGACCCAGGTGAGGCCCAAACCCCTCCCCTCGCAGGTAAAGGTGAGGTTTGGGGGGGAAAAAGAGCCCAGGTGAGGCCCAAACCCCTCCCCTCGCAGGTAAAGGTGAGGTGGGGGGGGCCCAGGTGAGGCCCAAAGCCCTCCCCTCGCAGGTAAAGGTGGTAAAAAAGGACCCAGGTGAGGCCCAAACCCCTCCCCTCGCAGGTAAAGGTGAGGTTTGGAGGGGAAAAAGGACCCAGGTGAGGCCCAAAGCCCTCCCCTCGCAGGTAAAGGTGAGGTTTGGGGGGAAAAAGGACCCAGGTGAGGCCCAAAGCCCTCCCCTCGCAGGTAAAGGTGAGGTTTGGGGGGAAGAAGGACCCAGGTGAGGCCCAAAGCCCCTCCCCTCGCAGGTAAAGGTGAGGTGGGGGGGGCCCAGGTGAGGCCCAAAGCCCCTCCCCTCGCAGGTAAAGGTGAGGTGGGGGGGGCCCAGGTGAGGCCCTCACCTGGCGCTTGAGGCGCCGCTCCTTCTGGGCGCCGTAGTAGGTGAGGATCTTGAAGGCCGGGCACCAGCGCTTGAGCTCCATCTCCCAGTTGAGCATCACACTGGTGGGGACGATGATGAGGTGGGGACCCCAACTCCCTGCAGGGGGGAGAGAGAGGGGAGAGGGTGCCATGGGGATGCTATGGGAGACCCCCCCCCCCCCGAAACCACCCCCCGAGGAGATCCCGGGGAGATCCCGGGGAGATCCCAGAGGGAGATCCAAGAGGGAGATCCAACAGGAAGAAGCCAAGGGGGACCCGTGGGGGACCAAGAGGGAGAAGCCAGGGAGATCCAAGAGAGAGATCCCGTGGAGATCCAAGAGGGAGATCCCAGGGAGATCCCAGCGACATCCAAGAGGGAGATCCAACATGGAGATCCAAGAGGGAGATCCAAGAGGGAGATCCAAGAGGGAGATCCAAGAGGGAGATCCAAGAGGGAGATCCAAGGGGAACCCAGGGAGACCCAACAGGAAGAACCCAAGGGGGACCCGTAGGGAACCAAGAGGGAGAAGCCAGGGAGATCCAAGAGAGAGATCCCGTGGAGATCCAAGAGGGAGATCCAACATGGAGATCCCAGGGAGATCCCAGGGAGATCCAAGAGTGAGATCCCGTGGAGATCCAAGAGGGAGATCCAACATGGAGATCCCAGGGAGATCCAAGAGGGAAATCCCGTGGAGATCCAAGAGGGAGAAGCCAAGGAGAAACCAGGGAGATCCAAGAGGGAGATCCCGTGGAGATCCAAGAGGGAGATCCAAGGGGAACCCAGGGAGATCCAACAGGAAGAAGCCAAGGGGGACCCGTGGGGAACCAAGAGGGAGAAGCCAGGGAGAACGCAGGGTGATCCAAGAGGGAGATCCAACATGGAGATCCCAGGGAGATCCAAGAGGGAGATCCAAGAGGGAGATCCAAGAGGGAGATCCAAGGGGAACCCGGGGAGATCCAACAGGAAGAAGCCAAGGGGGACCCGTGGGGAACCAAGAGGGAGAAGCCAGGGAGATCCAAGAGGGAGATCCCATGGAGATCCAAGAGGGAGATCCAACAGGGAGATCCCAGGGAGATCCCAGGGAGATCCAAGAGGGAGATCCAACAGGGAGATCCAACAGGGAGATCCAAGAGGGAGATCCAACAGGGAGATCCCAGAGGGAGATCCAAGAGGGAGATCCAAGAGGGAGATCCAACAGGGAGATCCCAGAGGGAGATCCCAGAGGGAGATCCAAGAGGGAGATCCCGTGGAGATCCAAGAGGGAGATCCAAGAGGGAGATCCCAGGGAGATCCAAGAGGGAGATCCAAGGGGAACCCAGGGAGATCCAACAGGAAGAACCCAAGGGGGACCCGTGGGGAACCAAGAGGGAGAAGCCAGGGAGATCCAAGAGAGAGATCCCGTGGAGATCCAAGAGGGAGATCCAACATGGAGATCCCAGGGAGATCCAACATGGAGATCCCAGGGAGATCCAAGAGGGAGATCCCGTGGAGATCCAACAGGGAGATCCAACAGGGAGATCCAACAGGGAGATCCAACAGGGAGATCCCAGGGAGATCCAAGAGGGAGATCCCGTGGAGATCCAAGAGGGAGAAGCCAAGGAGAAACCATGGAGAACCCAGGGAGAACGAAGGGAGACCCCAAGGAGATCCAAGAGGGAGAACCCAGGGAGATCCCGTGGAGATCCAACAAGAAGAACCCAAGGAGAACTCATGGAGAACCCGTGGAGATCCGGAGAACCCAGGGAGAACCAACAGGGAGACCCCATGGAGATCCAACAGGGAGATCCCAGGGAGAACCAACAGGGAGACCCCAGGAGAGGCTAAGGAGAACCCATGGAGATCCAACAGGGAGATCCCAGGGGGACCCAACGGGGAGACCCCGGGGAGATCCAAGGGAGAACCCAGGGAGAACCAACAGGAAGAACCCAGGGAGAACCCGTGGAGATCCAAGAGGGAGAACGAAGGGAGACCCCATAGAGATCCAACAGGGAGATCCCAGGGAGATCCCAGGGAGAATCAACAGGGAGAGGCCAAGGAGAACCCAGGGAGATCCAACAGGGAGAACCCAGGGAGATCCAACAGGGAGAACCCAGGGAGATCCAACAGGGAGAACCCAGGGAGATCCAACAGGGAGATCCAACAGGAAGAACCCAGGGAGAACCCAGGGAGAACCAAGAGGGAGAACCCAAGGAGAACCCGTGGAGATCCAACAGGGAGATCCCAGGGAGAACCCAGGGAGAACCCAGGGAGAACCCAGGGAGAACCCAGGGAGAACCCAGGGAGAACCCAGGGAGAACCAACAGGGAGAAACCGAGGAGAAGCCACCCAAAGAGCGCCCAAACAGCACCCAACAAAGAGCACCCAACGAAAACCACCCAAAGAGCACCCAAAAATGACCCGACAAAGACCACCCAACAAAGAGCACCCAACGAAAACCACCCAGAGAGCGGCCAACAGAGAGCGCCCAACGAAGAGCGCCCAACGAAGATGACCCAACAAAGATGACCCAACAAAGATTGATGACCCAACAAAGATTGATGACCCAACAAAGATTGATGACCCAACAAAGATTGATGACACAAGGATAGATGACCCAACAAGGATAGATGACCCAACAAAGATAGATAACCCAACAAAGGTGATGACCCAACAAAGAGAGAGATGACCCAACAAAGAGAGAGAGATGACCCAACAAAGAGAGAGAGATGACCCAACAAAGAGAGAGAGATGACCCAACAAGGATAGATGACCCAACAAGGATAGATGACCCAACAAAGACAGATGACCCAACAAAGATCGATGACCCAACAAAGATCGATGACCCAACAAAGATAGATGACCCAAAGAGAGATGACCCAACAAAGAGAGATGACCCAACAAAGAGAGATGACCCAACAAAGAGAGATGACCCAACAAAGATAAGATGACCCAACAAAGATAAGATGACCCAACAAAGAGAGATGACCCAACAAAGAGAGATGACCCAACAAAGATAAGATGACCCAACAAAGAGAGATGACCCAACAAAGAGAGATGACCCAACAAAGAGAGATGACCCAACAAAGAGAGATGACCCAACAAAGAGAGATGACCCAACAAAGACAGATGACCCAACAAAGAGAGATGACCCAACAAAGACAGGTGACCCAACAAAGACAGGTGACCCAACAAAGACAGGTGACCCAACAAAGGTGATGACCCAACAAAGAGAGATGACCCAACAAAGAGAGATGACCCAACAAAGAGAGATGACCCAACAAAGAGAGATGACCCAACAAAGACAGGTGACCCAACAAAGACAGGTGACCCAACAAAGGCGATGACCCAACAAAGAGAGATGACCCAACAAAGAGAGATGACCCAACAAAGAGAGATGACCCAACAAGGATAGATGACCCAACAAGGATAGATGACCCAGCAAGGATAGATGACCCAACAAAGAAAGATAGATGACCCAACAAAGACAGAGAGATGACTCAACAAAGAGAGATGACCCAACAAAGAGAGATGACCCAACAAAGAGAGATGACCCAACAAAGAGAGATGACCCAACAAAGACAGATGACCCAACAAAGAGAGATGACCCAACAAAGACAGGTGACCCAACAAAGACAGGTGACCCAACAAAGGTGATGACCCAACAAAGAGAGATGACCCAACAAAGAGAGATGACCCAACAAAGAGAGATGACCCAACAAAGAGAGATGACCCAACAAGGATAGATGACCCAACAAGGATAGATGACCCAGCAAGGATAGATGACCCAACAAAGAAAGATAGATGACCCAACAAAGACAGAGAGATGACTCAACAAAGAGAGATGACCCAACAAAGAGAGATGACCCAACAAAGAGAGATGACCCAACAAAGATAAGATGACCCAACAAAGAGAGATGACCCAACAAAGAGAGATGACCCAACAAAGAGAGATGACCCAACAAAGAGAGATGACCCAACAAAGAGAGATGACCCAACAAAGACAGATGACCCAACAAAGAGAGATGACCCAACAAAGACAGGTGACCCAACAAAGACAGGTGACCCAACAAAGACAGGTGACCCAACAAAGGTGATGACCCAACAAAGAGAGATGACCCAACAAAGAGAGATGACCCAACAAAGAGAGATGACCCAACAAAGAGAGATGACCCAACAAAGACAGGTGACCCAACAAAGACAGGTGACCCAACAAAGACAGGTGACCCAACAAAGGCGATGACCCAACAAAGAGAGATGACCCAACAAAGAGAGATGACCCAACAAAGAGAGATGACCCAACAAGGATAGATGACCCAACAAGGATAGATGACCCAGCAAGGATAGATGACCCAACAAAGAAAGATAGATGACCCAACAAAGACAGAGAGATGACTCAACAAAGAGAGATGACCCAACAAAGAGAGATGACCCAACAAAGAGAGATGACCCAACAAAGACAGATGACCCAACAAAGAGAGATGACCCAACAAAGACAGGTGACCCAACAAAGACAGGTGACCCAACAAAGGTGATGACCCAACAAAGAGAGATGACCCAACAAAGAGAGATGACCCAACAAAGAGAGATGACCCAACAAAGAGAGATGACCCAACAAAGAGAGATGACCCAACAAAGAGAGATGACCCAACAAGGATAGATGACCCAACAAGGATAGATGACCCAGCAAGGATAGATGACCCAACAAAGAAAGATAGATGACCCAACAAAGACAGAGAGATGACTCAACAAAGAGAGATGACCCAACAAAGAGAGATGACCCAACAAAGAGAGATGACCCAACAAAGAGAGATGACCCAACAAAGAGAGATGACCCAACAAGGATAGATGACCCAACAAGGATAGATGACCCAGCAAGGATAGATGACCCAACAAAGAAAGATAGATGACCCAACAAAGACAGAGAGATGACTCAACAAAGAGAGATGACCCAACAAAGAGAGATGACCCAACAAAGAGAGATGACCCAACAAAGAGAGATGACCCAACAAAGAGAGATGACCCAACAAAGAGCGATGACCCAACAAAGGCGATGACCCAACAAAGGCGATGACCCAACAAAGAGAGATGACCCAACAAAGAGAGATGACCCAACAAAGAGAAATGACCCAACAAAGAGAGATGACCCAACAAAGGCGATGACCCAACAAAGAGAGATGACCCAACAAAGAGAGATGACCCAACAAAGAGAGATGACCCAACAAAGAGAGATGACCCAACAAAGAGAGATGACCCAACAAAGATAAGATGACCCAACAAAGAGAGATGACCCAACAAAGAGAGATGACCCAACAAAGACAGGTGACCCAACAAAGGCAATGACCCAACAAAGAGAGATGACCCAACAAAGAGAGATGACCCAACAAAGAGAGATGACCCAACAAAGGCGATGACCCAACAAAGAGAGAGGACCCAACAAAGACAGGTGACCCAACAAAGAGAGATGACCCAACAAAGAGAGATGACCCAACAAAGAGAGATGACCCAACAAAGACAGATGACCCAACAAAGAGAGATGACCAAACAAGGATAGATGACCCAACAAGGATAGATGACCCAACAAGGATAGATGACCCAACAAAGAGAGATGACCCAACAAAGAGAGATGACCCAAAGACAGGTGACCCAACAAAGACAGGTGACCCAACAAAGACAGGTGACCCAACAAAGACAGGTGACCCAACAAAGACAGATGACCCAACAAAGGCGATGACCCAACAAAGGTGATGACCCAACAGAGAGCGCCCAACAAAGAGCACCCAACAAAGCTCACCAAAAGCCCCCAGGAAGCCCTCAAACCACCCAAGGGTGCTCCTTTGGACCCTCCAAAGCCCCCCCGGGTGCCCCTCACCCTTCTCGCAGGCCAGGTGGGCCAGCAGGGAGATGGTCTGGATGGTCTTGCCCAAGCCCATCTCGTCGGCCAAGATGCCGTTGAGCTTCTTCTCGTACATGGTGACCAACCAGTCGAGGCCGATGTGCTGGTACTCGCGCAGCGTCCCCCGTAGGAGGTGTGGGATGGGTGTCTTCACCTGTGGGACAGGTAGGGGGACACCAAGGTGGGTGACATCCCCCTCGTTCCTCGTAGCACCCATGGGTGGGGTAGGAGCTACCTGGGTGGTGGCCAAGGTGTAGCCCTTGGGTTGGAGGCTCTCGGCGGCCGCCGCGATGTCCGTGATCTCCTTTTTAGGGGTGGGGGCGGCGGTGGGAGGAGGAAGTGGGGTGGGTAGCGGTGGGTGGGGACACCCTCGGGTGCTCCTGGGTGGGTGGGGAAGGGTCCTCGGGGACCTCGGGGGCGCCCGGTTCGTCCTCCTCGTCCTCCTCGTCGTCTTCGTCCTCCTCGTCCTCTTCTTCCTCCTCGTCATCGTCCTCGTCTTCCTCTTCATCGTCCTCCTCGTCCTCGTCGCTCTCGGCTGCCGGAGAGTCTGGGGTGGGGTGGGGGGGGGGACACAGGGGTGCTGGGACAGGGGCAGCACCCAGGGGTGGCCCTATTGGACGTGGGAGGGGGGGATCTCCAGGACCCACGGGTGACCCTATGGCACCTGGTGGGGGGGGGAAACGGGGGGGTCTCTAAGACCCTGGGGGGACCCTGTGGCCCGTGCAGGGGTCTCTAGGACCCAGGGGTGACCCCACGGACCCTGGAGAAGGATCTATAGACCCTGGGGTGACCCCACGGCCCCTGGGGGGGGATCTCTAAGACCCAAGGGTGACCCCATGACCCATGAGGGGGATCTCGAGGACCCAGTGGTGACCCCATGATACCTGTGGGGGGGGTCTCTAGGACCCAGGGGTGACCCCACGGCCCCTGGGTGGTCTCTAGGACCCAGGGGTGACCCCATGACACCTGGGGGGGGGGGTCTCTAGGACCCAGGGGCGACCCCACGGCCCCTGGGTGGTCTCTAGGACCCATGGGTGACCCCATGATACCTGCAGGGGGGGTCTCTAGGACCCAGGGGTGACCCCACGGCCCCTGGGTGGTCTCTAGGACCCAGGGGTGACCCCATGATACCTGCAGGGGGGGTCTCTAGGACCCAGGGGTGACCCTGTAGCCCCTGGGGGAGGATCTCTTGGACCCAGGGGGGACCCCAGGACCCAGTGGTGACCCCACGGCCCCTGGGTGGTCTCTAGGACCCAGGGGTGACCCCATGACACCTGGGGGGGGGGTCTCTAGGACCCAGGGGTGACCCCATGACACCTGGGGGGTGGGGGGGGTCTCTAGGACCCAGTGGTGCCCCCACGGCCCCTGGGTGGTCTCTAGGACCCAGGGGTGACCCCATGGCCCCTAGGGGGGGGGTCTCTAGGACCCAGTGGTGACCCCACGGCCCCTGGGTGGTCTCTAGGACCCAGGGGTGACCCCATGACACCTGGGGGGTGGGGGGGGGTCTCTAGGACCCAGGGGTGACCCCATGACACCTGGGGGGTCTCTAGGACCCAGGGGTGACCCCATGACACCTGGGGGGGGTCCCCAGCACCCAGGGGTGCCCCCACAGCCCCCGGGGGGGTCCCCAGCACCCAGGGGTGCCCCCACAGCCCCCCCCCCCCCTCACCTGAGCGGGTGCTGCTGGCGGCGGGCGCGGAGTCGCAGTCGGAGTCGGCGAAGGCGCCCGCGTAGCGCTGGAGCAGCTCCTCCATGGGCAGCGCCCCTGGGGACACAGAGGGGACACGCAAGGGACACGCGTGAGCCACGGGACACACCTGGGCCCCCCCCACGCAACACGTGTGTCCTCACGTGTGTGCCACCCGCGCATCCCCCTACACGCGTGTTCCTGCACACGTGGCACCCGTGGCCCTGGGGTCACCCATGTCCCCACACATGTCCTCGGTGTCACACGAGTCCCCACACGTGTACCTGCACACGTGGCACCTGTGGCTGCACACCTGTGTCCCCAGTGTCACCTGGGTCCCCATATGCATCACCCATGTCACAGGTCTGCACACGTATCACCCGGGTCCCCACACGTATGTATCCCGTGTCACACGTGTCACCCGTGTCCCCACACACATGTATCCCATGTCACCCACGTCCCGTGTCCCCACACACGTGTCCCCCGTGTCACCCACGTCCCCACACACACGCATCCCGTGTCACCCACATCCCTGCGCACGCGTGTCCCCACACATGTCCCGTGTCCCCCGTGTCCCCCCACACACATGTCCTAAGTCACCCACGTCCCTGCACACGCGTGTCCCCACACACGTCCTGTGTCCCCCCACACACGTCCTAAGTCACCCACGTCCCTGCACACGCGTGTCCCCACACACATGTCCCGTGTCCCCCCACACGTGTCTCCCCACACACGTCCCGTGTCACCCATGTCCCTGCACACACATGTCCCGTCACCCATGTCCCTGCACACACGTGTCTCCACACACATGTCCCATGTCCTCCCGCCACGTGTCCCTGCACACACGTGTCCCCCGTGTCCGCCCCCGTGTCCCCCCAAGTGTCCCCTGCACACACATGTCCCCTGTGTCCGCCCCCCCAAATGTGTCCCCCCACACACGTGTACCCCACACACGCGTGTCCCCCCCACACATGCGTGTCCCCCCCACACACGCGTGTCCCCCGTGCCCCCCCACGTGTCCCCCCAAACGTGTGTGTTCCCCCCCAAAAACGTGTGTCCCCACACACATGTCCCCCTCACACACACGGCCCGTGTCCCACCCCCATGTGTCACCCCCTACACGTGTCATCCCCCCCCACATCCCCCCCAATGCGTCCCCCCCATGTGTGTCCCACACACGTGTCTCCCCCCATACGTGTGCCCCCACACACACACATGGCCCGTGTCCCCCGCTAGTAGCCCCCCCACACCCGTGTCCCCCCCACACGTGCCCCCCCACACGTGCCCCCCCACACACCTGTGTGTCCCCCCCCACGTGTCCGTCCCCACATACGTGTGCCCCCCCAAACACATGGCCCGTGTCCCCCGTGTCCCCCCCACACCCATGTCCCCCCCCCACGTGTCCCCCCACACACCTGTGTGTCCCCCCACACGTGTCCGTCCTCACACACGTGTCCGTCCCCATACGTGTGCCCCCCCACACACACATGGCCCGTGTCCCCCATGTCCCCCCCACACCTGTGTGTCCCCCCACACGTGCGTCCCCCCCACACGTGCGTCCCCCACACGTGTCCGTCCCCACATACGTGTGCCCCCCCACACACATGGCCCGTGTCCCCCGTGTCCCCCCCACACCCATGTCCCCCCCCACGTGTCCCCCCCCACACCTGTGTCCCCCCACACGTGTCCGTCCTCACACACGTGTCCGTCCCCATACGTGTGCCCCCCCACACACACATGGCCCGTGTCCCCCATGTCCCCCCCAAACCTGTGTGTCCCCCCACACGTGCGTCCCCCCCACGTGTCCGTCCCCACATACGTGTGCCCCCCCACACACATGGCCCGTGTCCCCCGTGTCCCCCCCACACCCGTGTCCCCCCACACGTGTCCCCCCCCACACCTGTGTGTCCCCCCCCACACCTGTGTGTCCCCCCCCACACCTGTGTGTCCCCCCCACACCTGTGTGTCCCCCCCAATGTGTGTCCCACACACGTGTCCGTCCCCATATGTGCCCCCCCACACACACATGGCCCGTGTCCCCCGTGTCCCCCCCACACCCGTGCCCCCCCCACACGTGTGTCCCCTCCACACACCTGTGTGTCCCCCCCACACGTGTCCGTCCCCACATACGTGTGCCCCCCCACATACATGGCCCGTGTCCCCGTGTCCCCCCAACACCCGTGTCCCCCCTACACGTGTCCCCCCCCACACACCTGTGTGTCCCCC